>SNVD02015023.1:0-94261 GCA_013180625.2 Boswellia sacra | reverse complement strand
CTCCTTGCATTCATTCTAGCAGCTAAATTTTCCCTATTCTCTGTGTACCTCCTTTTATTGTGCCCAAGATCTCTACAAATGGTGCATTGTAGTGTGAAAGTTTTAACCTGTTGCCAGAACTGTCTGAGGGTTCTCTTCTTCTAGCTTTTCTTGGCCTCCCTGCTTTCCTCGTTGTATCCGGTGAGCGCATCTTGTTGCAATGAACTTCTCTGGCCACTCTCTTCTATCAAGCACTGGCCTAATCTCTTCGGAATAGGTTTTCACATAATGCTCCATGTTTAGCATTTTGTCAACATATTTACTTGCATCCAACCTCCTATCAATTATACATCCCATTGCATGTTTACAAGGGGATCTAGAAATTTGGAAGGCACCGCATGAACAAGTTTTGTTGGCTAAATTTACCAAAAACACTCTTCCGTGATCAACTACTTCAAACTCCACGTTGCCTCCCCAAACAACTTGCATATAGCTACTTGCATCACTGGCCTTCCTCAACTTAGTCATGACAACTGGAGGGAACTGAGTATCCCATGTTTTGCGCTCCACTGCCCTGCACAGTTTGAGATTGCAAAACTTGATAACACATATTAGTAAATGAAGAATAATGAAAAATATTCCATTAAATTACTGTACTTTTCTTACTTTTCTTTCATTCTTGTCATGATCTTTCTCCTCATCTCTTCTAGCATAGTCAACACAGGAAGGGCTCTAAATTCAATAATCCTTGAGTTGAAGGATTCTGACATATTGCTAGTTACCTGGTCATTTTTAATACTACAGTCAAATCCATGTCTTGACCAACATAACTTTGTAAATCTAAGGTTTGTCCTATAGAAAAAAATAATAATAAAAGCATAAAAGCATAAAAATCACAATAGCCATGTAGATTACTAAAAATTTAAAACTTACTAACCAAAATTTTTAAAACCAAAAAAAGAATTCCAAAAAAACTTCATTTTTCGAAGTTAGGGTTTTCTGATAGAAAAAAGGGCAAAAAGCATAAAAATCATAACCACGCAGATTGCTAAAATTTTAACACCAATGAAAATTCCCAAAAAAATCATTTTTCAAAGTTAGGGTTTGCCCTTTTTGAATAAAAAACCTACCTTTTCCCACACCACCATATTAAAACAACAAAATAGACACATAAATCCATTATTCCAGTATATATAGCCAAGAAAATGTGCCAACCTACCTGATTCGCATACAATTGCTTAAACAACAAAGAAGATGCAGGTTTTCAGGGAGCCCTAATGCCCATAAACTTACCACAACCTTAACCCATAAACGTCTTCACTGTCACTTTATTTCTGAACCTTCAACAGTGAAATTTTTTTCGCGCCAAAATGATTATGGAGTTGGAGTCTGTAGGTCTTACCTAACCACCGACAGTTCGAGTTTTTTAGTTTTATTTACTTCAGTGTTGACGAAAGGTACTTGTCCTTTCCTCTCCTTTTTATATCGTTTCTCATAGTTCACTTACCATGCTGCCCATTTTAACATATGTGCATTTTCTATTACGAAACTACCCTCATCTGTTAGTCTCAATATAGACGGAATTAGTTAGCTAGGATTTTTTTTTTTTTGATAAAAAAGATGATAGTTTCAAGAGTGCAGCGATGAAAACATCAAAGTAGGTTTTTCAATGACATTAAGGCAAACCTAGAGGGTAGTTAATGATGTTACCTCATTATATTACATTATCCAAACTTTTTCTTTTTATTATTATTTAATTTTGATAAGATTATTAACCATAGATCAACTTTGTAAAGTCATTATTTTAAAGTTTAAATGGAAACCCAACATTGTTAAAATAAAATATTTTCAAATATTTGAAACATAAAAATATAAATACTTTAATAGCTTCTAAATCAAGTACTTTATAATATCAAGTACTTTTAGTAGCTTTCACAACATCCTTTTTTTTTAACTTTTTATATATAAATGTAAATGCTAAAATTTTTTGTTAATTCTTTCATGCACGTATTAAAAGTTAAGTATTTATGATGAAATCAACTTGTGGTTGATCAATGTTGTCAATTAAAGAAGATTTTATTAATTTAACTTACATTTTGCAAAGAAACAATTTTATGGTGGATTATTTTGTCCATTAAATTAGTTAATGGCCAATCAATTTAAAGAATTCATTTTAAAAGTCTAAAATTACATAATTACGAGATGAAGTGATTTCATGATAGATTGATTTTGTTGACAAAATTATTTCAGGAAAAATGACTTCAATTAAAGTTCTATACATTTAAAAGACAATTCATGACAAAGAAATTTTATTGTGTTGGATTGATTTTGTCAATTAAAAAAAATTATTTGCAGCCAATTCGATTTAAATAAAATTTCATAAATTTAAAAGACGATTATACTTGGCCATAAAAAAAATTTATTGTTAGTTAATTTCTATCTGAAAATTTTAGTTTTGATCAATATATATTATTTGTGCTTGTTTTTGAGTTGAAAATACATATAACCAGAGCAAGAATATCATTAAAGCTTGGTTAACTAAATAAGTTTAATAGTAGATATGTTCATAATTGTTTTTTCAAACGTGACCAGGTTGCAAATTTTTCACATTTTGGTGAAAGGCGCATATGTCATCGGTTGCCGTCATAAAACAGAAGGGCTTAAGTGTAATTTTGAAAACTTGATGGAGTCAAAGTGATCTCACATTTTAGAATTACGACGCCTATTGGTTGCTTTGCCGTTAAAACACGTTAACAGAAGGGTTTTGTACTTACTTTTCCAACTATTACATTTTGGGGAAACGGCGCCTATTGGTTGCTTTGCCTTTGCTGTCTTAAAAGTAACTACAGATGGGCTTTTAAATTTATTTTCAAACTGGAGGGAGTTTTAAATTTGGCATTTCATAAAATTGGAGTTTACTAGTTGCAACTCTCATGGGCAATATCTCTTTTTATATGGTTTTCAAGTTCATGTGATTAGCTTTCTGAATGATAGTGTAGTTGTCTTAAAAGTTGCCTCAAAATAGAGATAAATTGACTACTTCTTTTTTTTTTTAATTTTTTTTTAATTTTTTAAATTAGAAAAATGTGCTAGCCCACCAAGCCAGGTCGAGCTCAACAGGCCGGTCTACAAGCCTGGAGTCATGGCCTCGGCTTAGCCCCCCCACTAGGCCGAGCTTGGCCACGACCCGGAGTGTAACAAGTGGGCCGGGGCAGGCCAGGCTAGACCGGGCCCAAGGTGGGCCTTGGCTTTTACCATCTCTATTACTGAAGAAAATCCAAAATTGATGAATTTGCAATATTTTCTGGTGATATTAGATGAATTTGTAAATTAAGGGGGTTTCATTCATATAAACAAATAGACTGTATAAGAATGTTATATGCTCATGTAATTTAGTTATGTGGATTGCATTCTATTTAGTGTTTGATATGATAATTGTTGAAGGTTATATAAATATAAATAAATTGTCTCATCCTTTGTTTAATTTGGAACATTGCCCAAATATTAGTCCCCAAAAGCATGAAACACATGGGTTACCAACAAATAGAATTGCATGCTATATTAGTATATTTCAAGGGGGATTTTCTATTATGCAATTATACATTATACAAGGGAAATCAATTAGGAAGGACAAGAAGGGACAATAAGTCTTTTTAAGAATATATCTGGTCAATAGAAGAGGATTGACACATATATATGCTGGATTTTCAATCACATTAACACAACAAAGATGAAGAAACCCTACTGTTTTTCTGATGTAAACATTTTGACATTGTATATATGTACCCCAAAGTCTCTTTCAACCAAATTAGTATTAAGTAATCAATCAGAGCAAAAGATTTGTTATGTTTTATTTTTTCTTCTATATTTTAAGCCTCACCTGAAATCACCTATTCGCCTTCGAAAAAATCACAAATATTTTAACAAACGATAAGCTTCATCACAAATCCAGGTTCCATTGTTATCACTTGATGCCTTAGCTTGTCCTTATTCATAATATATACCTTTTTTTTTTATCCGATAACAAACTTGTCAAAAGCTTAAGGAACTTTGATTATTTTTTTTTCAATATATCTTTTTTATTTTCAGTGAAAATGATATACATCCCATTCATGACGATAATCAGCATTACAAAAATATTGAAAAATAAATAGCATCGTCATCACTATAAACATGAACTACAACGAACAAACGTTTATCTCATTTCGTTACCAGTTTGGAGTCTAGAATTTGGACCCTGTCGCCAAGGAAGAGTCCAATAAAAAATTAATTTCCCTTTTAGAAAGGAGAGGGAAGGACATTAAAGCAAACCTACTCCTACCATTCCTTAACATCTAAAAAAATCACATATTGGGCACATCTATCTAGTTAAGGGATTGAATACTCTGCATATATGACACCACCATTGCTCCAATTGCAAGCATGGTCAACCATAGTGCAAGAGTACTCAACAAACTCTGCTGTTTCTGAAATTTCTGAAGTGACATAATAAAGTGGAAAAAAACTAGCATAAAGGGAAAAAGTCATGAAATTTCTACCTAGGATTGCAATGCCTTGATCCAAAGTTTTTTCTTTGTTATGAACACCAAGAATAGTGAAGACTGCTATAATTGTTATTGTTGCGATAATTGTAGGTACTAACAAATATGACGATTTTATTTCTTTGAGTCCATCACAATACTTCTTTCTTCGTTCATTTCGAATTTTAGAATAGCATCCATCTTTTCTTTCAGGGATAACACCTTTTTGATATTGTTCGTCGCCAACATCTTCAAACAATATTTTTGAATTTCTTCCTGTAGTACGTTAATGTTCATCATTTGTTAAATAAAGGATATATAGATAGGAAAAAAATAAAGAAAAAAAGAGAATCAAACAATTCCATAAGGTACTTCTTTATATTAATTTTATACAAATCACATGAATATATAAAAACAAATTTCTTTTTCTTTTTCGCATACATTATAGATTGAAAAAGTATATATTTTTTCATAAACATAAAATAAAAAAATATAGAGTACATATAAAATCAAGCCAACCTATTCTGATATTTCTCATCAAAATATTAAAAATTTTAAAATTAAGCTGAAATAAAAATGGTAAGCTAAACTCTTTGACTAATTGATATTAAATTTATCAAGAGAAGGGAACAAGTGGCAGTGGCAAGCCATAGACTAAAAAATTGATTTCAGTCGAGTCTCGAAGAATTAGTTAAATAAATAATATGAAATAATACCAAGCTAACGAGACTATTACCTTGAGATTATGAGAGCCATGTTCCAGCATGTCTTCCCTACTGATACTTTGATTGTTGATAGCTTGGCGGTCCCCAACATCAAAAAATGAATCTCCAAAAGCAGCAGCATGGACGTGGAGAGGAGTGTTCCCGTTGGCATCCTTATTATTTATAAGGCTTCTGACTAACGTATTTTTTAGTAGATCAATTCATTCTATTTTACTTAAACTAAGCATTGCGAAGTAAAGAAGATTCCAACCTCTATCATCCACCATTTCATAGCATTCTACAGCCTGAGAAATAATTATTTCTATTATGTCTTTATGCCCTTGAGCAGATGCCATATGTAAAGCTGTCATCTTGCGATCTTTGTCCCACATGCATGCAACAGATTTATCAAATTCTAATAATAGAGATACCTTCTCTTTGAGACCATGATATGCAGCATACTGAAGGGGAGTCCACCCATATTTATCTGTCGCTTTTGTTAAACTCTTCTTTTTCTGAAATATTTCTCTCATTATACGAGAAGAAGAATCATAAAAACAAAATCAAATAAATTATTTAGATAGTGAATAAGTTCATATATTCTATGGCATATGGGTTTAGTACTAATTCAAAACTCTGCTATTTACAATTGAAATTATTCTATTCCTTGAGATCAAATAAGGAAGTTAAATAAGCAACGTCATCTTCGATTTGAGGAAATTATGAAATTGTAGTTCAAAAACTTCAAAAGATGAAAATGAACAAGTTGATTAAATAGATAAATAAACTTTTCTTGTTCTTCTTGGGTAACTTATACGAAAAATTATCAAGGCACCACAAAGGCACGGATGGGAGAATGAGGTGCATTTCGCACTAATGACTCGTGAAAAGGATCCGAGAATTACATATCAAAAAGACACATGGAATCAAGATACGTAGGTGAACGTTATGATAGAGATGGAATCTCGTGAGAATAATAACCCTACTTAATTGGCGTTGGCTACTAAACGAATTACCAAAAATTGACTGGCTGCAAATGAGTGTTTATAAGGAAATATTACATGAACGAAACTGAAACATTAAGTCACGGTTGGTTGATTACGGGAAGTCTCGAAATGAAGGTATTGTTTATAAGGAGATTTCTCTCTAATTGTAAAGCATCCGTCGTTCGATCTAGATTCTCTTGGCCTTAGAAGCAGATAATTATAACATATACAAAGTTGGCACAAATTGATACCAAGATGGACATCATTTCTTCACAAAGGCTTTCATTGGTCGCATGCAGAGTTATCATTCAAACATGGTCAAGTACGCATCTACTATTGAATTATATAAATAATGTTGAAAATATTTTCATTTCAGGAGGATTAAACATAAATAATAACCTGGCATATTGAAGCTCATGACTGCTGCATGCAAAGTTGTCATTCCATTAGGCCCTTCATGAGCCACCAATACGCAGTGTTGTACTATATATCACATCCACCATCGTGCAATCCCCTTTGGCAATGGCAAGATAAAGAGGTGTTTCGCCAGCCTTATTTGGAGAATATGAAAAATCAGGGTTTGTTTCTTTAGTTAAAATTTCCACAGCATCATTTTTGCCATGTCGCACTGCCTCATGCAGTGCTGTGTTTCCTTCCTTATTCATCGACCGTAGCATTTGCAAGTCAGCTCTTAGCCCTCTATCTCGCGCTCGAATTCGATCTCTTGCTAAATGAAGAACAACTTTCACCACATCAGAATTCCCACATTTGGCCGCAACATGAAGTGGAGTATCACCTTTGGCATTAACTTGTACTAGTAGTGATGGACATATATCAATTATTTTTTCCACAAACTTGGTTGACGGCGTCCACGAGGATGTGATGTGGAGATGCAAGATTGTATCATTTGATGTGGATTTGAAGTTCTTGAGTGCCGCATCCAAAGGAAACATTCCTGTGAGGCATTTTGCAAGCTTATCGACAATCCTGTGATCTCCTCTCTGGGCTATAAGATTAAGTATATTGTTGATGTTATTAGCAAAATACGAAAAATCAGCGTCTCTTTCTTTGGTAATTAAAATTTCCACCACGTCAATTTTATTATGCCGCACTGCCTCATATAATGCTGTGTTTCTTTCATTATTCATCAACCTCGGCATCTGCAAGTCACCTCTTAGCCCTTTATCTCGCTCACGAATTCGATCTCTTGCAAATTCAAGAAGAACTTGTACCATTTTAGAATTCCCACATTTGGCCGCAACATGAAGTGGAGTATCACCTTTGGCATTGACTTGTTGTAGTATTGATGGACATACGTCAAGTATTTTTCTCACAAATTCGATTGATGGTGGCAACAAGATCAATTTGATGTGGAAATGCAATATTGTATCGTTTGCATGTGTCCCTAAAATCACAGTCAATGCATCATAACTTCGATATTAAAATTTAATGTCTGAAAATCATTCTATGAATATATTTTCTAAAACTGAAATTAATGAATTAATTAGAAACAAATTCTTGGTTTTATATTTTAATTGCCCCTAAAAGCAAAATCTTTTCTCTTTCATAGAATGCTTTTGGTTTGAGCGCTAGAAAATGAACGATATTTCTTTTATCTCGTTATTTTTTACTGCTGCAATTGCTTATTTATTTCATCTATGTTCCGATGTATCGGAAAATAGTTTATATCTAATATGGGTATAATACTTTTAAAAGAGCATAAAAAACAATCCTTGTAAGAAAGTAGCACTAAATTTACTACCATTAACATAACATAAAATTTTAGGCATATGTCAAAATCAATTTTGTCCATCCCTTGTTAATATATATTTATGTAAGAATATATTTTAAATCAAATTTCCAATTTTGAAATATTGCGTAGTAAGATGTTTCAAAATTACAAAATGAAAAATTAATTACTTCTCTAAAAATACTTTATTATATAGACATTTAAACTTTTTTCAAAGAGGAATACAGTTAGCTTTTGGCATAAATCTGTATTACTGAGGAGAAAAGTATTAAACTGAATTTGCGATGTACTACCAAGATAGTGTTAATTGATTAATTACCTGGAATATTAAAGCCCTCGAGTGCTGCATGCAATGGCGCAATTCCTTTGAGGCAAATTGCACATGTAAAATTGTATCCTTGGACTCATCATTTACTATCTTCTCAAGATGTTGCGATTTTCTCGTGAAGGGTTTAATATAACCCTTAACCGCAGCTTTTAACAAATTAGAATCCATCATTTCTCAAACTGGTTTCTGTTTCAGTGGAGGAGATTTTAGAAGACTTTGCGTACAAATTTATTTGAGAGAAGCTCCATTAATAAAGTACTTGATTATACAATGACTTTGAACTGTAGCTACTGTCTAGCAAATTAATGTTTAATTTTCCCTTGAAAAAGATTCAATAGAAGGTTAATTCTTTGTTTCACACGTATTTTTATATGTCAAGGGCTCAAATTACGCACTGTGACAACAATTAATAATTATCTACTCAACAAATGAGTCAAGTGCCAGCAAACCAGAGGATGCAATTTAATATTATATGGTATTTATAGAATACGGTAAGGGCATCCTTATCGCTGAAGTGAAGTAATTAAGCTGTTTTGGTTTGAGTCTAGAATATATAATTAATACATCTTAATCCGAATATATATCATATTTAGTTTTTTTATTTACAATTAATAATTGCTTTAATTGTTAATCCAGAAATAATATATCATTGGGGACAGCTAAGACAATGTTAAATTAATTTCGTTTTATGGTGGAGTTGGAGAGAAAGTCAAACAATTCTTGCTATGCATGTGATTGATTCATCATCTAATTAATTACTAAATTTAATGATCCGGATCCAACAAACTTAATCCATTATTAAAATTTTCATGGGATAAAAATTAATGCTTGACTATAGGTGAATATTGAACCACATCTCATCATTAAACATGTCACACGTTTTCATGTTACTTTTTTGGCATTCCAATCCTTGTTATAAATTTACAGAATAATTTAAGGTCAATAGTCTATATTACTAATGAGATTATATCACAAATATTAGATTCAAGCAGATAGTAAGATTATGAAAATAGTAGTCATTAATTTTTCTTATAATAGTCGCCCTTCTATTTAAAAAAAGTACTGCGATTTTTAATTCAAAAAAACTTGATGAAAAGCTTTACACACTACATATGTACACCAAATCTCTTGTTTTACGTTATTATTATAAATTTAAGAATTGATATTATTAATAAATTGTATTATATCGAAAGTTTGATGGTCTTTCCCAGAATCATAACGGAAGAAATTATGTACCAATACCATAATCATCCCTTACCATAATCACCAAAAAGATATCAAATTTGTTATGCATCAAGTGGAGTTGTGTGGAGGCTCCACCCTTCACATTTCTGCTCAATTTCCCAACTATGACTCAAATTACACATAACAATGTGCCACATGCCCCAACGTCTCTAATTTCCCAAAGCATTGACACTTGCATGAGGAGCAACAAACTCTGAAGCCGCAGGCCAAAAGTACTCTAGATTTTAAATTAAAAAAAAAACTACATTTTTGCTATTTTGTATTGGGCATGTTTAGAAAACAAACGCGGAGAGAACTTTTGCGGGTTCATATCGTCTCACCCTAAATCTAATTAAATGCAAAGTTAGTAAATGTCTAGCTGATGATCTATCCTAATTTAAACTTAACATTCATTTAGCAATAAACGTTGTGGGGGTCAGTATTCTATCACTCACTGCTGAATGGCACTTTCTAAGTTTTGGTGGTTCAAATATTAGTTTCTTATTCAGTGGGATGTTGACCATTTTCGAAACAAACGTTAGGGGACTCAAAGTTCATATCCCCTTTATTTTATTTATTTCTGTTTATTTTTCTTGTTTGTTGGAGTTTTAGGTGGAAGAGTTCTAATTTAATATAATGGAGGTGTGTAACCGGGCATCTTTAATATATATTATTCTATGTTTTAGAAGATACACAATTATGTCAATGATAAACCAAAGAAATAGAATGGCATACCATAATTTAAAGCAGATTTTCTATTATGTAATTATACATTATACAAGGGAGATCAATTAGAAAAAGCCAGAAGATCTTTTCAAGAATTTATCTGGTCAATATATAAGGATTGTCGGTTTTTGATGAGTTTCATTATGCTTGCTCCATCACCTTGCATTACAACCTTCCCATCTTCCATATAGAGCGCACCATCAGCATATTCAAGTTCTTCTAACCGATGGGTCACCCATAATGCCGTAACTTCTCCAGAATTACCCACAGAGTTCTTGACTGCTTTAATTACCCCAAACTGGTAAAAGAATAAAAAGGAGAAACGATCTTTGCTCAGAGAAAGGTTGATGTAGCCAACTAACATTGGTAAAAAATTGCAACAACTTTGAACAAAACATCTTGCTAGAGACCGAAATGCAGATTATTGATTGCAATTATTGTCATGCAAATCAATATGGTATACAAACCTACGAAATAGTTTGGATAAATGTTTCTTAACTGGGTAGGGGTGGGCAAGAATGATACTTAAGAAGTGCAGTTTAGGTACTGAATTTCCTCAAGAATGTCGATCTATTTAAGAAGGGAAAATTAAAACCATACTTGCAGGTAATCAATCATCTCTAAGACAATAGCATGTGGCCTCAGTAAAACTTTCATTTTGCAACATGAGGTTGTCAACACAAGTGACGTAATTAACAGTGATCTAAAACATCTGTATGATGCATGCACAAAAACAAGCGACAAAATCAAAGAAAAAAAAAAGTTGATGAAATGAAGCTATCAGAATGAAATTTGTTCCTGTAAACAATTCTTAGCTATAAGATTTTCCATTACCATATTCCTTCTTTCCTTTTTTCACATATTAAGCATACTCCACTTCTTGGCTATCATTTGAAGTACCTGATCAGTTTCATCCAAAAAAGTTGTGAGCTCATCCAGTAACAACACTTTACACGCTTCTGCTAAGGCACCTGCAATTGCAACCCTTTGTTTCTGACCCCCGCTGAGAGTTTGAACTGATCTCTAAAAAAATGCAACAGAAAGTAAACAAAAATGCAAGAATTTCAGCACATCCCTTATTACCTAAATCTAAACATTTGCATAAGCTACCTGCATGTAGTTTGTCATTCCAACCGCATCCAAGGCTTTTGAAACCCTAGATCTGACTTCATGATGGGTCAGATCGAACTTACCTAGACCAAAAGCCACATCAGCTTGCACGGTAGGCATAACTACCTGAAACATAAAAAATGCTGCCACTTTAAATTCACACTATTACAGTGTTAGAAGTACAGTAAAGAAAACAAATAATAATTGTAAAACTACAAATCTATAAAATCTAGTTAAAAAGAAAAAAAAACTGCCAATTAAGATCTTACCCAGTAGTATAAAATTAGTGCAATCAAACCAAACTGAATAAGATGCAGTGCACTATTCTAATTTCCTATTTCTTTATTCATTTGATACATTGTATTACAATTCTCACTCAATCGTAACCATACCCCTTACCCTTTAGTGCCAATGGGAAAACAACTGCCAACTTTTCTCCAAGAATGCAGACGATTGTGCCTCAAAACCAAGGCGGTGCTCATAGGAATAGAGCATATTACTTACTTATTTAGTCATTTACTTTTGCATCATTCTGACAATCCAACTCAAAGGTACACACCCAAATGCCATTAACTTGCTACCAGATGCTAAATTCATTCCTAGTATTACACACTTCCAACACGTAAATGAATTTGAGGGAAAAGTCAGAACCTTTCAACTTGCTTTATATATATATAGACACACACAACTTTGGCTCCCATATTACATCTGTTACTTGTTGATTGAGGATAAGAAAAGGTAATTATTTCATTCTCTTTATTAGCAAGATATAAGAGGATATTAATATTCTCCTCTAGGCTCTAGCCCACCAAAAAGTTTCTCCAAAAGAAATGGTTAGACTTAAGAAAAAAGCACATATATATTTACAAAGCAAAATAGATATTGAACTTTTAGCAAAATGATTAAATCTCTTCAAGACCAGAATAGAAACTCAAGTTTTCTTAATTCGATCTTTTAGGAGATAAACTATCACTTTACTGTCAAAGGCAACCACCACAAAAGAAAATTTAAAACCACAAAGTTCAAGTAAATTGAACAACTTCTGCATTATAGGATATTAAACAAAAGCTACACTTAATTTCCAACATAATAAGTCACATTGCCTACCAATGCAAATGAAACAAACATCAAGAAGAAAATTTTCTACTTGTACACAAAAAAAAAAAAACAAACCTGATGGTCTGGATTTTGGAAAACAAAACTCTTGGGCCTCTTAACATACAAATTTCCATTTGTTGGCTTCAAGAGACCAGCCAAGATCTACAAACTCGAGACACAGCCGAATTGGATGAGTTATAAATAATGATAAAAACAAGAACCAAATACACTAATAAACAAATATCTATTGAAACTGGAAGTACCTTCAAAAGGGTAGATTTGCCACAACCATTAGGCCCAAGAAGCATCCACAACTGCCCTGAAGGAACCGAAAGCGAGCAATCCTTAAGAATTGGAACCAATCTGCGTTGCCTTGTAAGGACAGAGTAGTTAAGATTCGCACATTCGATGGCAGCAGTAAAGTCGGTGACATCAGTCCTGCAAATGCATAAAAAGATTAGTTTACGGAGTACCTGAAAGAGACCCAAGAGAAGAAAGAGAAGAGCAAGCACAAATGTGTTTGACGAAATGCCTAAACGAAAAAAAAAAAAAAATCTCTTTTGGGTATGCGCGTCCGAGCGCGTTTCAAAGAGGAAGAAGAGTAGTGAACCTAGCGGGAGCGTTGGAGTGAAGTGGAGGGAGAAGAGGAGGTGTAAATGCCCGAGCCAGAGAAGACATAATCATAGCTTGGAATTATAGTGGAGGATATCCGCTGTTTGCTCATAGAGTCAACTGTTTCGTTCGCAAATTACCATTTTACTAGAAAATTCTATCGGAAAATGTAAAAATAACAAGTTTTGGGTCGTTTTGGACAACAACCAACATTAATTTTTGGTTTTTTTAATTTTTTTTTCAAGTCTGTGCATTGAAATGACTGATAGAAGGATATCATATACCTTGAGTATTAAGCACTGATAATTTTAGAACAAAGAGTTGTCGAACATTAGAGATTGACAGCAAATAAACATCTGTCAATTTGTTAATTTGTCGAATGTAAATATGATATTTAAACTTATTTAAAAAAAAAAGTGGTTACTTTTTAACCATCCCTTCCAATTTTAACTCTTTTCTTAATTACCCAAATAAGATATTAGATTGTTGAGAACGATACTAAATACCAACGGTAATTTATCATGCTATCAAGTGTTATGTCTATATTTAGAGAATTACAAAAGTTTAATATTTAAATAGAAAGTTGGTTAAATAACTAAAGTTTAGACAATTTTTTTTTTTTATGATTGACCTTTAAATGTTAATTATTTTTCACATTTTCTTAATTTTTATTTGGTGGAAAATAACATATAATGAGCTTATTTAATATTCTATATTATTTATATAAAAATAATTTTAATAATAAATTTAATTAACCCATTTCAAACTAAGTGATCTCATATTACAACCTTTTTAAAGCTTCGTGACATAACATAAACCGATACAACAATGATTACGTAAGCAAGCTCTATCATAATGGAAGATAGACATATAAAAATTTTAGAAATGATAACGTTAGACTGATAACATTTATACAATATATATTCTAGAACATCATGTGGTAGTCTAAATGATCAAAATTTATTAAGAGAGGAAAAAAATGGATAAGAGAAATTACATTTCCAATAGAATTTTGTCACTTAAACTGTCGTGTCATATTGTAGAATATATATTGTATAAATATTATAAATCTAAAATTATTGTTTAAGAAAAAGTTGTAGCTGAAACAAATCAATCATTATTATCATAGATGTCAAATGAAAGTGCAATAAAAGTAGGAAAAATTGAAAAATATCTTAAATTATGAGACTGTTTCAATAAATGATCAATATATATATAAATTTATAGTTACGTTAAACAATATTCAATAATGTTCGACCTTCAAGAAAAGATCACTGGCATACAAATTTTAAAAAATAAGATCATTTTGATCCACATTAAAATTTGAAATATTTTTTTAATTTTCTCATAAAAGTATACAAATTATTTAATGTTTTAAATTTACAAAATAGATGTTATATATTAAAAGGGATAAATGTGACATTTTATACTGCAAAACAAATTAATATTAAGGAAAAACCTCATTTTATTCTATTACTATTAGAAAAAGCTTAATATAACTGTTGCCGGGCACCGGCAGATTTTTGTCTTCTAGACCTCCCTGGCCGTTAAATGGTTTAAGAGAACAATCATCTCTTATCTGTAAAGAAGCCACAAAGCTCTCTTCCATTGCAATCCATGGCTTTCTCTTCAACTCTATCACAGACCTCTTTCTCTTGCTTCTTTCCTCTCACACAACCTTCTACAAGAAACCCTCTTCGCTTTTCATCCATTAGACCTATAAAAGCTGCTACTGATGAAGCTGGGAAGGACAAGCCTGAACAGCCGAAAGCTGAAGACTCTACTGCTGCTGCTGCTACTACTAGTGTCAAACCTGTAACTACTGCTCCTAAGCGTCCCAAGAGGCCTGTTTATTCAAGTGAGTTCTTCAAATTTTTTCAGGAATTGATAGTCTTTGATCAACTTGAGGAACGGTTGTTGTTTTACTTGTGAAAGATTGGTGTTTATGTTGTTGTTTCTTGTTATCTGGTTTTGGCTTTTTTGGGCAGTGAAGAAAGGTCAGATTGTGAGAGTGGACAAAGAGAAGTATCTTAACAGTATCAATGTAAGTTCAACTTCTGATACGTTATAATCATTTGTTTGATTTTAAGAACTTAAATGAAACACTCACTTAAATTGATTCTACATTTTTCTCTCTGGAAATTTCTTCATTTTAAATTTCATCTTCTAATTCTTCAGTGCTTGAATAATGTGACAAGGGTAAAGTCTTGGTTGTCTTTAAGTTTGTTGCTTCAATCAACTGATGTAGATTCGTCCTCCTAGATTTTGAAATTAATGCACAAATGGGATTGATAAGTAACTACTTGATTCTAAAACGTAATCTAGCAGACATGAATTTCCATTTCTTTCTTACCTAACAAAGGTGTAAATTGGTAAAAGGTAGAGTTTAAATTTGAAATTGTGAAGTGTTTTGACTTAATTTGCAGTATTTATCTGTGGGGCATCCACCTTACTACAAGGGCCTGGAGTACATTTATGAAGATCGCGGTGAGGTAGCTTTTTCATATTATTTAGCAGCAAGCATCAAATAAATGCTAGCTCTCATGGAATTGTAACTCGATGGTCATTTCACTTTTCTGACTGCCTATGTTTTCCTGTTTCAAGGTTCTGGATTTACGTATTTTTGAGACAGGAGAGCATGCACTTGTAAGCAACTTTCAGTCAACTTTTCTTCTCATTTTTCTCCATATCCTAGAGAAGTACTTTCTAATTAGTTTAGTACCTATAAATAATGCTTGCTTTGCTTTCGCTGCAACCAAAATTGGCATAGATATAATCAATGTCGAATGAAGCTTAAGTTCTAACCATTCTTGGGATACATTCAAAAGATGAGCACCAGAATTGCCAAACCAAACAGTTCAAAATTGATCTTTCATTAAAAAGAAGAAAAAGTTCAACACCTTAAATGAACTTCAATCATCTTTCATTCTTAATCTTTTTTTTTTTTTAAATTGACCTATATCAACATCGAAAACTCAACTCCTTCAACACATTATCCAAATTGAAGACAGAGAATTCAGAAGCAGCACATGTAATGCAGAGCTGATGCTAACTACTTTCATTACAGGTTGCATGGGTTGGAATACCTACTGCACCAGCTTGGCTCCCGACAGACATGCTTATCAAGGTAATGCTAACAGCAAGGTTCTTTAGCTTTTCGTTCATATTGCCTCTGCATGGTTACATAAGTTAGGCCATGATGAGAGAAATAAATTGTTAGCTACTGCTTGCTTAAAGTTGGATCATGCTTGAGCTCATCCAAGCTTAACTAACTCAATTCAACATTGCTTCCTCTTTAAATCTAGGTCAAAATTTTTACCATGAGTTTCTCAATTAGCCCATTCTGTATATCTGTCATATCAAAATATTCAACAGTTGAGAAAGCATAATTCTTTCTACACTTGTGCTTACCTGACCTTTTGTGCTTGCCCGCAGTCGGATAAGCTTGATTATGAGAGATTGTGAACCCAACTCCCAATGCGAAATCCCATCCTTTTATTGATGGATTCTAAGGTTCTCTTGATGCAACTAGCTTATCTTTGAAGATATCAGAGTTATATCAGCAATTAATCATCACTCTATTAATAAAACTGATTGTATCATTCATTTAGGCTGCCACCCAAGCACTTTAGGAGGAGCAGGAGTTGGTCTAGAATGCAACATTATCTCAATGAAGTTATTTATGAAAAGAAAGCTTTGGTACCAAATCTCTTTATATACAACAGTCACAATAATCATGGAGATGATAGAATCACTATGATGTATAGTATAAGTACATCTTACAACCAAATTTCAGTGTTGGCTAAAACTAAATCATAAAATATGATGTATCCTTATTAGTACAAGAAAGAATCAAGTATAATAATTTTTTCACCTGGGAGGCACAAAGAATGGTAAAAATGTGCTGTGTAATTGACCACCACGGCTTATTGAACTCCAAAGTGGTAGCTAAACAACGAGAGGTCAGTGATAATAGCAATAAACCAACCTGAGGACACTGTTGACCAAAATTGCCCATCTTTTCTTTGACTGAGATAAAAAAATATATATATGTGATATATGTGATGAATGCAAAAAGATTAAGACTAGAACTCGAATCTCCTCTTGGCACGTTTGTTGGAATTCATGAGGTCCACTAATGAGGGAAGAGGCCGAGGTACAGGCACATTCATTGACCTGTACAACTTTCTGAAGCTCTCATTAAAATGACTCTTATCAAGTTCTTTGTCCACCGGCTTCCCACATTGCACAGTACTAACATCTATTCCTATCTTGTTCGTGAATTTATTCTCATAATTCACTTCAGCTTCCACCTCTCCAGGTGAGAATTGTAGCTCCGTTCTATGGACAATCATTTGTACAGAGTCATCTTTCATTGATTCTTTATTCCTTTCTTCGCATGAACCAACATGAGATTGTAAAGAAATCTTATGAACCTGTTTTTCTACCAACTTCCCATTCTGTCCTGCAGTGACAGTCATCTCTTCCTTGTTCTCATAAACATTCTCACAATTTGTTTTAGCATCTACCTCTCGAGATGCAAATTCTGGTTCTGTTTTCGAGACACTTATCTGCTGAGGGCCCTCTTTCATGGATTTTATTTTCATTTCACAAGAAAAATTAGAATCCTCAAGACTATGTCTTGCTCTACCAAATAATGTCACAGCTGGCCTTTTGCCTGGAGGAGACAAACTCAATAGCTCTTTCCTCATGGGAAAGCTTTTAACTGGTTGTAATTCAGATTCTACAGAAGTTTGGTTGGATTCTTCAGCCATGGGAGCACAGCCAGTGACTTTCACTGACACATCCACTTTCAAATAATCTTCCACACTAATGTCCAGAAGTTTCCAAAGAGGATCATCTGAAGTTATCTGACCACCAAAACAGTGCTTCCTAACATAGTCCAATTCCATTGCCCGGCAACTGGGTGTTGTTGAAACCACACGTTTAGGTGCAAGAAGTTGCAGAGCCCACTCTAATTCCTCCCTGGATGAATGCATAGAGTAGCAAACATGCCAAACACCAAACTGGTCCCTAACTGCTTCATTGAATCTAAGCTTTTCTTTACTTGAAGTCTCAGAATATTCTTCCTTACATGCATACCACTGTGCTGAAGGGCGGATAATGAGAGGCTCAGGCTGAAAATTAGCTCGAGCCTCAGCAAGCTTTACAGTTGCTCTTTCATACAGTTTAGGAAATCCATCAAACATCTTAAAACGAGAAGATGGATCTTCAGAGAGAATTTCAGGAACTGTGAGCATCAGAGAATGGAAACATTCTGGATTGGCAGCTTTATCAACGAATATTTTGGACCCAAAAGTTTGCGATACAGCTACCAGAATTTCTTCCTGTCCCAGAAGATCACAAGTCAGATACACCACAGGTGCATCAGGGTGCTTCCATATACAACTGATAACCTGGTTCAAAAATATGCAACATTAAATGTTCCATTGGCTCATCTTGCTCATATAAGATGATGTGCTTGCTTAACCTAAAATGGAAAGAAAACTTACATACCACACACGCATACGTGCAAACACACACACAAACCAATCACATACATTAAGTCCATTCGCATACTATAAAATTCAATAATTTAAAATTATGTTGCAAAAATTGCTCCTAATCAAAACGGCATTTTTTATAATAAGGGGTCAGTCTCTTTGACATTCATTTGCATCTATTCTGAAACAGTTTACGACAATCTATACTTCCAATAACCCTATAGAAGCGTCTACTTTTGCACATCCACTGTAAACACGCATTCATGGCAAATGAAAATGATTACTGAAGGTCCATACAACAGAGATACATGGAAGAGCAACCAAGAGTACCTGACAAATTGCCGAATGCTTGCTGGGAAGCTTCTGAGAGAACTTCCCAAACGTGCAATCGAGGAAAACATAATCAAGTCGACATCTTGGCTCCTTTCCTTTCCTGCCAACATGTTTCTCCGGTAAATTTTGTAGGCACTCAGGTGTTAGCCTGCAATCTCCAGTGTGCAGGATGATACCAAAACTGCCTTCAAACAGGAACATGGCTGCTCCTGAAGTTCACATAATCCATGCAACACAAGGAACTATCTGTCAGTAGGGTCCCCCCATATCATTCTAGGTTACATATTAACATAAAATAAATAAATCAATCAACCAAAAAATATTACCAAATTTCCATCATTATTCACAATCAAAATTAAACCAAACCCAGAAAGGCAAATAAAACACAACACCAAAACTCAAAGCATCCAGTGAAAGGATTTGAAAAACCAAATCAAATCAATGAAACGCAAAGAAAATAACCAAACAATCATCAAAAGAATGGAATCAATGACCCACCAGGGCAATGACTAGCATCAAAAGCGGAAACCGTGAATTCCCCATCTGGATCATCAACAACCAATGTCTGCCCCGCCTCAATTCCCACAAACAAAGACTCATCAAGCTGCAAAAACCCACAAACAAAGCGAATTCCACCATCTTTCAAATCAGAACAAAACAAACCCAACAAATAAAATAAGCCAAACCTGAGGATACTGTTGAAGAAGGAGGGATTTGGTGAGATGGGTCGAGTAAATTGGGAAGCGAGAGCACGTGGAAATGCCAGCGGTGTGGTCTTTGTGAGCATGTGTCAAGAAATGATGCCTCTTTCGTCTGGAACTTGGAGTGAACGTGTCCACCGAGAAGGGTAGCCCTTTTGGCATTTCGATTGGCATCTTCGCCCAATTGCTCTCGCCGCTCTGTTCGTTGAGTGGAATAATGGGAGAACATTTAAAGGTATTTTTTTTTCTGAGTCAAAACTCAAAAGCTTCCATGGGAAGAAAGAGCTGATAAATGGGAGGGAAGCTTTGTTGGATTGTTAATGGCGGTAGTCATCAAATTTTTAACGTTGTTAAAGCTTGGGTAAATATCACTCACCTCCCTGTGGTTTATGAAAATTCTTAGAAACCCTGATCCTGAAAGTTCTTAAAATTTCTAACGTACTCTTGCTTGTCGTCTTTATAGAATAGCATTATTAATTAATAAAAGAAGAGGTTTTCGTAATAAAATTATAATTTTTACCACTTTATTTTTAAATTTTATGCACTTATCAAGTTCTTAAATTTATCACATTGAACAAATATGAATCCTACATTCAATTTAATCTTGTGGATACATAAATAGAGTCATGTAGTTGTAAAAATCGTCCAACCTTGAAGTCTAATAAGAATCACTCTTCTCTCTCTTTATTTTTCTCTTAATTCACTCTCTCTTCTTACTCAGCACCCACTTTAAGTATCTCTCCCGTCCAATATTGCATAACCAAAGCCTTTCTTATGATATAGTAACTTTACTTGACACACGATCCCGCCTCAAGTTCAATTATGCACTTGTATACCTATCCAGTATCTCACTTAGTAACTCTCCAATAAATTTAAAATTTGAACCAATATTTCAAATTTACAGGATCTAATTGATACTTTGGAAACCTTGGGGGAGATCTGTTTAACCCGTAGATTTTTCTGCCTGCAACAACAAAGGATGTCAATGGGCCGTGCTGACCTCTAATTGAGCCCGGAACTGCCTGAAAAACGGTGGACCAAGGATATCAGCCCACAGGCCAAGACAATAATTTAAGAAAATAAAATGATATTTTTATTCTAATCGACTAAAAAATTTCAATATTTATAAATATTTTAATAAAGCTACTATTAATACTTTTTAAGTTACCTTACATTATTATAGATTTAGCAAAATTAGATATAAAATTTAAAGTGTTAGTTTTAAAATCTATGGATCTAAGGTGTTAACCTAAATTTCGTGGATATTTATGTAAATTTTTCTTAAAAGTTTATTAAACACTTGTTTGTGTTTAGTATTTTAGTTTACCATGCCTACTAACATATTTTATAATAATCAAAATAATTCACAATTATTAGTTTTTTTTTGTAACCGAGGTGTCCTATTGTATAATAATCATAATAATTCACAATTATTAGTTTTTTTTTGTAACCGAGGTGTTCGGGCCAGCTTACGTGTACTACAACTAATCCTCACAATTATTATTATTATTATTATTTTTGTAACCGAAGTGTTCGGGCCAGCTTACGCACATCACAACTAATCCTCGCTCGGAGGAGAGAGACTAGCGATCTCTCGCTTACCTCATGGGGAAAAGCGTCATGGGGAAAGGTCACGATCTCCCGCTTACCTCATGGGGAAAGGCCATTATGAAGAGTCGAACCCAGGACTTCTCTGTTGGCCTTACCAATTCCCTGCTGAACTGCCCTTGTCACTTGAACCAACCCATTGTGAGTCACAATTATTAGTTTATAAAACATGACTGGTTAAATAAAATTCTAAAAATTAAAAAAAATAAATTTCTCTGAAATTAGAAATAATAACAAAAAAAATCTAGTGATTAACTCATTCACACATGATGGTACATTAAGATAATATAACAACAAATAACAATATCTTGAGTGTGTAATTAATTAAAGATTTCATCATGTCATGAAAGGTAAAATTTTAAAAAATATATAAATATTTTAATAACAATATGAATAGTTTAAATTAACTAGTTAATTAAAAAAATTTATATTTCTATATATTTGTCGTTAAAATCACTCTTTAATTAATGAACCGTACATGTTGAACTTTATGTCAACGAGCACTAATAGGTCCATGGACCCAATACAAGCCCAATTAGGGTCGCAAGCAGAGTCAAACCGACATTAATGGGCTTTACTACAGCCCAATTCACCCCCACGAATTTTTATAATGATGATGATGATTATACTTATTATTATTATTTAAATAAAAAGCTTTTTTTTTCTTATTTCCTTGTTTGAATTAGCCTATACACTGGTTCGAAAGGGTACATCTAGATTAATATGAAAATAATTCAAGACACTAACATAATCATATATATAATAGACTAATAGCAGGTCATAGCTTTATGTCAATACATCGTTTTCATGAAAAAGTTTAACAAATTATATTCGCTTACACACTCTTAAGTAACCCATTAAGAAATTATGACTAAAAGTTCATTGTACTTGACTCCTAATTACGATAGTTTAATAGAATAAATGAAGAGGTAAAGCAACATAAAAGGGCGTGAAGTGATTGATCAAAATTTCAAATGATTATATTTTCTTTCTGCCATGATTTCAATTCATTGAGTCGAGCAAGAATAATAAACAAATTAGCAACAAAAGCACTTAGGTGACGGTTCATCCCCGTGGCCTAACACAATCAATTATCAATTATGAGCAAAGTTGCATACATTGCATTGAAGCATAGCAGCCATTGAAGTCCAAAATTGGTCTTGTCGTACATGTAGACATCAACATCTAGATTGGGAATGATAAAGTCTCCGTTCAATGTATGTTATCTAGCGCCAACAAGCATCTACCCAAGTCCCCACTAATTAAAGTTCATCCACAGCTTGTTTGTAAATGGGTTTCCTCTCAAACCAGTCTATCAATGCCACAATTATAGGGTAATTGCTAGGGTGCAACCGGTGCATGGTGAACCCACCGTTTAATTCCGCAAAAAATTAAAAAAAAAAAAAAAAAAAAGGTCAAAAGATTCGAGAAGAGAACCCTAAAAAGTTGGGATTTTGAAAGGGTGTGCACCATACACTTCACTGGGTGCTGCATTTATATTACTTTTTACATCATTTTATCATTTATCTAATATTGTTGGATTGATTATTATCTACTTATCACATCAATTAAAAAGAAAAAAGTACGTATATCCAACTATGAGTAGTACCACATTTACAATGTCTATATACAAAATGTTATATTCTATATACCATATAGACTTGATTATAGCATTATTGATCCCTCTAAATATATGGGAAATGTAATCCTAGACTATTAAAAGACAAAAAATGATATGCTTCAAAACCTGGCAGTGATGTTGCTGACAAATTTCTAAATCAATCTAATTTATATATATACTTCAATCAAAATATATGACAAATCCTCAATACTAACCCTTATGGATATAGACGTGGCAAGATTTTACAAGAAAAATCGTGACGGAAGGCCATAAAACAGAATCTATTCAGAGTGAACTTGTATACGCCATCCATGTTACAAATGCAGTGATCAACCTTCCATTTACAATCATCAAGATATTGTTACAAAATCAAGAAACCCAGAATCCCCCCCTACATCTCAACTTTTCTCACTTGCCGCGTGTCCGTCGGTGTGTTTCAAATAGGAAATGTAAGACACTGCCACCTTTTGAAGGCATAGGAAATATGAATACCAAGTCTTTTCATTGCAAGTGAGATACCACTACATTATGCATTTTGAGGAGGCTAGGAAAGATACTTGTTTTGGTTTGGTATTTACACTCATTCAAAAGGGTCTGGTTCTTGGGGATGCACCTGGCGTTTGTGCTTTTAATAGAGAGCTTTCAAGCCAAGGATCATTTATGTATCTTGTATTTGGTCTCACTGGAAATCCTGAGTAGTCACCTAAGCTATAGCTGCTTTGTCCGACTGTGGAAAAAGCTGGGTGAGGAGGGGAAAGAAAACAACTTCTCTGTGCCACACCATATTGTCGTAGTGGACTTGAACTTGGAGAAACCGGCAAAGAGGTGATCATTCTGGCATTTTCCCTGCATACAAGACCATGATGAAGAAGTTAATGCGAAAGTTAAATATGACAGAATGCAGACAAGGGCACACGAAAGGAAAATATTTACTACCTTGGAATATTCACGGCTCTTGAAGTTGTGACCAACGGATTCGTTATGTAATCTCCATCACATACAGTAATACTTCTTCGGGTGGGATGAAGATCTAACACTGGCTGCTCAGGGAGTACAAGAAACAGAACAATTAGCTTCAATTCTGAATTTAATTACTGATACCCAAATTTGAAATACATAGGTTTACATTTAGAAGTATTTCTAAATAGTCATAGCAAAAATGTGCACATAAAATAATCATTAGTAAAACGGTGGTGATTATTAATAATTCCCTTCAGAAACCCTTTTTGTTATGATGTCATCTCACTATGCCCAAAGCAAACTGAGGTTTAGGACAAGAATGTGATGCATCTACAGGGACAACAACTAAGAGAGATTTAAAGGCCATTTAAGGAAAAAATTCTATGGACAATTGTAGCATTAAATACAAAAATGGAACTCCATCCAAGTACTACTGCAATCATCAATCTAAACCCGCAGTTGAACATTGTCTCACTTCTCACAGTTTATTTTTTAATTTTTTAATTGGATTAGGGGTAGCCTACCCTCTCACCAAATAGGCTCACCATGTATCCTGATAAAACTGGATACAGTCCTGGGTTGCAATTAAGACCCCTAAAAAGGCCACAAGATAAGACTTCCTGCCAGCTTTGACTTGCATGCTACCCAGTTAGCAAAGAATTACTCTTACTGTAGTCTCGTGCAACTGGCTATAAGATTATCAAATGCCAACCAACGGCTTAGCAAGAGCCTTAATATCATATTGCAAATGATTTGCCTTGCAACAATTGAATTTATATTCATCATTATACTAACGATGCTGAGGAAACCTGGGTGTAAAGAGTTCACATCACTCAAGGAAATCTCAAGGGTAGACATAAATGGCTCTACATGCATAAAGCCTAGTGCAAGATTTCTCAAACAGTAGAAGAAATAAATTGGTATCGTGATATGCGTGCTATTGCCCTGGAGACGCAGAACCAGTTCTTAAAATCATTTTGATCACAGCCAAAACATGTAAATTCCAATTCTAAACCAGCATCAGTTTTTTTTTTTTTTTAGATGGTAGAAAATCTAAGTACTGCAAAACTTCAATAAAACATAAATCTTAATGGCCATACCGGTGTGCGGCTTCCATCAAATGTGTAAGGAAAGGAATCCTTGGCTAAGTTGTTGGCAGCTCTTGGTGTTGCTTGGTCACAAACAAAAGGATGCTCTAACAGTGCTTGAGCTGTAGGACGTGCAGAAGGGTCTCGCTGCAAACATTGCTTTATAAAGCTTTTGGCATTATTAGAAAGGTGATCAGGAATTTCAGGAATATCTTTGCTGTTTCCAATTTTAAATATTGCAGCCACCTGTCAATCCAACAAATAAACAATTTTTGTTCAACACTTTAAGCTGGAAATACAAAAAGAAGCTTTACATATAAATAAATTATGAATGCTTTATATCGCACCCCTTCATATTGGCTCCAAGGTGGTTTTGACGTCGCCATTTCAAGAATTGTACATCCCAAGCTCCATATATCCACAGTGAGGCTGTAGCCATTTGTATTCATCACAACCTGAGATTAGAAAATCAGACAGACATGAGAAAAAGCATTGCAGTGAACGACAGAAACTGTTAAGGAAAAGTATTAGCTCGAAATAATAGTAGGAAAAATCATATTTAGTTTAAAGAAATTATGCATGAATAATCTTCTATAAAGGACACGAAGAAAATGGGAGGAATACCTCAGGTGCCATCCAATAAGGACTGCCCTTGAAGGAAAGCATTGAAGAACAAGCAGTTATCTGATACAGAAACAGGATGTCTCAGCAGTGCCATTAATGAATAAGCTAAAGCAATGTCAAGAGGAAAAATATTCAGTTACATACAATTACTAGATTCTGGTCAACTACTTAACGAGTTATACAATTGTTAGATAAACATGGAATTTATACATCCTATGCCCACATGCCACAGGCAGTTCAGTAAAAAACACATCCAAAGGAGGCTGCAGACTCTATACAGACAATTAATGGGGTCAAAATAATGATAACTGAAAGCACTTTTCTTTATTCCTTATTCTCTGGAAAGAGAAAACTGATATGCCATGTTTTAGTAGTCTAGCATTGTTTATCTTTGGGCTAAGATGAGATATATACATGCTTGGCCATGCCAAAGTCAGCCAGCTTGATTTCACCATTAGGATCTACTAAGATGTTTGCCCCTTTAATATCCCTGCCAAGCAATACATGTCACTTTAAATTTAAGAGGAAGAAGCAGATTACATAACAAAACCATTAAGGTAATCCCTATTATTAAGACTCATACCTGTGCACTGTATTTCTTGCATGTAAGTAAGCAAGTCCCGAAAGAATCTGCTTGGTATATGTTTGAATAACAGGTTCTTTAAAGGGACCATACTCCTGAAGCAATTTGTGGATTGAACCACCAGAGACAAATTCCAGATAAACCGAGAGTGATTCGTCACCCTGAGAAAATAACAATCCACATTTGTTAGGCAGCATGGTCCTATATTCAATTGATACTGAAATCGTTGAAGTGTTATCAATTTAGAAACTAATTTTCAGCAAATCCTTTTTCAGCCCACCCACTCTATTTTATTTAAGAACTTGTGAAAGATTATGTGTGTGACAGCATGCATTCAGGCACAGTTTTGGCCTTTAAAGCCTTAGACTAATGCTTACCAGTTCACTTCCATAGTATCGAACTATGTTTGGATGAGAAAGCTGACTCAGCAAATTTATCTCCTGTTGACAAAAGAAAGATAAGTCAGGCCACAAATCCATCAAGTGCCAAAGAGCTGACAAATCGTAAACTAATATCCAAGTCCAATTTCCAATGAGTACATAACAAAAAGATTCAATAGACATCAAGCATCATGCACAGTATATTCAACAAAAAATTAGATTAAATTAATAACCTGATTTAGTTGCTTGAGAGATTCTCTTGATGACTGATCATCTGAAACAACTCTGACTTCTTTTATCGCACACATCTGCCCACTTTCGCTGTCAAAGTCACAGATAAAAAAATTAGAAGAATATTATGCATTTAAGTTCAAAAAACAGGTTTTTCATAGCTTTTGCCATGATAAATTTGTATTTTAAACAAGAACGTGCTGTAACAGACACAGATAACCTGAAATTAATCCATAAAACGTCTGCCATTACCTATTAAATCCAAGGTAAACATGGCCAAAAGTCCCCCTTCCCAAAAGCTTTCCTTTCTTCCATTTAGACAGATTACCTTCAGTCACTCCACTGTTTCTCGAGCACGGCAAAGCAGAAGGGCTAGTAGGAGAACCGGGGGGAAGAGGCAGCCGATGACATTGGGTTTTACCATCAGGAGACTCAATATTCACACCAGACAACCGCGGATGCAGAGGCGATGTGGGGCTTGTAGGCCCTCTTGACCCAGCACCCGGACTTCTTGGCATCAAGTTGAACTTGGGCTCACCATGACCCCTCTGATCAGCATATGACCTGTATCACAATTGAACATCAGCACTTTAGAACCAAACTGAAATAAATCTTTCAACGCTTAAATGTACAACAAGCTGAAACCATTCATCAAATGCTTAATTTTACCTCTAGCGAACATCGAATCATAACCGTACAAACGCACAGATATCTCCAAATTTTTTAGTCATTTTACAATTTGAAACTGAGTCCAATATTATAAAAGACCACAATCATCTAATCATATTGGCAAGAGATGTTAGAAATACAAATATAAGACTCAGTCCAAGAATTAACAGAGTGAAAACTTTAAAAGATGACCAAGTCCTAGAAGGTGAACTAACTAACTAACAAACAGACAACACAAGCCCATGTCTTGTGTTATAATTGGAAAGAGGAAACAACCCATTTCACGAAGCAACCAACTCTCACAAACCAAACAACTTGGTGAAAGCAATTAAATTTCAGTCCAAAAAGGCTGAGAGAAAACACAAAACTGACAATAAAAATCAGTAACCTGTCTTTGGTTTGGACGTTTGGACAATCTCCTTGTACAAAGCTAACCAACCAACTCTGACACCACAAATTTCCAACACAGAAAAGAGAGAAAAAAAAATTAAAAACATATATATAAAAAAAAATTAAAATTTCTTAATTTTAAGATGAAACAAGCTATCAACGAGCTTATCATCTAAATTTCTTGACCAATTAGAACCCATTAAATTAAATATTTTTTTTTTGGGGGAAATTTCTCTTCTTAAATTGCATAATAGACTCTATTTACAGAGATCTCTATCAAGACTTGTTATAAGCTTTTACAAAAGAGTCCTCGTCAACCAAGCCAACTGATACACAATAAAAATGATCAAATGAATCGATCAAAACGACAAGTCGTTTAATCAAAACAAGCAAATTAAACCAAGAAACCAACCTATAAACACCAATAGCATGATCAATCCCATTCACGGGATCATCAGAAGACACAGAAGAGCCGGCGCTCGACACCGAACCCGAACCTGACCCGCATCCCAACCCGGTTCCATGATCACTCTGCATGGAGGACACGGAGGGTCTCGGCAAAGGGTGTCCCTTCCTCTCCCCGGAGTCGGAGTCGAAACCCGAGAACCCGGACGAACCGGCTCCGGAGATGGTGAAATCCCGGCTCTCACGCGGCGAGTTGCGCGTGGGAGTGGAAATCACCTCATCGAAGCTCCTGGGCTTGCTTCCGTTGAGCTTCTTCTTGTCGTTGGAGGATGACTTGATGAAATTGAGGTGTTTGCTCTGAGGGCTGCTGCTGCTGCTGCTTGGAGACTCTGCTTTGTTGGCGGTGGTAGTCTTGCTGGAGGATTTCTTGCTCCACCAAGCAGGCATGGTGGCAAAACGGCGGCTTTTGGGGGAGGTGGGGACTGAGGAGCTGGGGAGGAGTAGAAGAAAAGATTGGATTTGGGTTGTGAAGGAGACTTTTATACGGGAGGAAACAGGGAGGAAATGGGCAGGAAATGGAGAGAAAGGGAGAAGAGACAGAGAATTTGTGAGAGTGTGGGACCCAGTTTTTTCAATACAGTGATGAACAGCTAAGTGTCAGGGACGGCAAGCGGTGGTTGGATAATGCCTCCTCCATTACGTGGCATTTTTTAAGAGGGAGAATTAAGTTATGACGTGTCTTTTCTATTTTTTTAAATTTCGTTTTTGCTTTTTGTGGGAGTTAAAATGCAAGAAAGTGAAAGGATTTGTTGGTGTAAAATGGGAGAGAATCCACATGGGTGAATGTGCATCTTTTTTAATGCATAAAAAATAGGAAAATATAATTAATTTACCAAATTTTTTTAAGGAATATTTTAATTTGTAATAAAGTTTTCACAACTAACCTAAGAATTAATTTACCTTCATTTAATAACTTTTTTTTTCTAAGACACATTATTACAATACTATCCAATTCCATATCAACTTTTTTTAAATTATTTTTTTTCCCAAAAGTCAATGCTATTACTTTGCTATACTAGGTAACCCCTCATTATGCATTGATGTGTGCCGTAGAATTGATTGGTTTTTTAGATTTTTTTTTAAATTTCAATTTTATATTCATTTTTATCCTTCACTCTCTTTTTATTTTTATATATTATTAAAACAATTGAACCCTAAATTTATAATTTTCCCTCATTTCTTAAGTTTTTATATCAAAGACAAAACTCTTCAATTTGTCCACTATCACTTCAAAATCAACTATCTAATATCCAAAATTCACAATACACCAACGCAAATGGAGCAAAACCATTTTAAACTTGGTATTTACATGGTCATTGAACTAATACAAAAATATATTTGAATTTACAAGTCATACCTTGAGACCTCTTCCCCACTAGATTAGTGTCCAAAGGGGTGAAAAAGTCTCTTCAACAACCTTACGCCACCACTGTACGGAGCAAAAAGTCCACTAATATGTCTAGATGGACAGATTCCTTTGACACCCTTGAAGTTTGAGTTTTTCATTTAGATTCGCAAAATTTTCAAATTGACAATTTCATCCTTGTATTTCATTTATTTTAGGAGAAATTAAAAAAATCAAAATTAAGAAACGGGTTTGACAAATGGACCAAATATTAAAAATTTAGACATCATGAGTCATCCAACACTAAACATTCAGTAGTCAACATTGTCAAACACTATCAATCTCCAACGTAAAAAATTATAGATAGTCGAATATTAGTATTCAACAACCAAAAAAAGTATCAATCGATTTATTAGACAAAGTCATAACATCTCAATCTTAAAATTTGATCCATTTGTCAAGCGGGTCTCTCAATTTAGGTCTATGTTTTTAGTTCTTTATTTTTTTTAAGAGCCTAAAGAGTTTTTATTAGTATATAAGGGTCAAATTGACAAATTTATTACTTTTAGCCCAAAAACGGGAGCGTAAAGAAAACTGTCCATTCTAGTGACAGACCGCGGAGGGAGACTGCAAGCGTGTGGCCTGGGTCGGTATCACTACAGAGTTAATATGTCTAGATGGACAAATCTTTTGACACCCTTGAAGTTTGGGTTTCTCATTTAGATTCACAAATTTTTCAAATTAACAATTTCATCCTTGTATTTCATTTATTTTAGGGGAATTAAAAAAAAATTAAGAAACGGGTTTGAAAAATCGACCAGATATTAAAAATTTAGATATCATAAGTCATCCAATACTTAACCTTCAATAATCAATATTATCAGATACTATCAATCTCCAACGTCACAAACTATCGATAGTCGAATATTAATATTCAACAACCAAAAACAGTATCGATCAATTTATTAGATAAAGTCATAACATCTCTCAATCTTAAAATTTGATCCATTTTTCAAACGCGTCTCTCAATTTAGGTCTATGTTTTTAATTCTTTTTTTTTTAAGAGCCTAATGAGTTTTTATTAGTATATAAAGGTCAAATGGATAAATTTATTACTTTTGGCCCAAAAACGGGTTTGCAAAGAAAACTATCCATTCTAGTTGACAGACCGCGGAGAGAGACTGCAAGCGTGTGGCCTGGGTCGGTATCACTTAAGAATTTGCATTTGGCATTTCTGATAATCACTTTTATTTGTTTATTCACAAGTTGGGATGATCCCATGTAATTGAGTCTATATTTTATTTTTGCACCCTATAGGTTGCGTCACCCGCCATGTCAGTAGCGCTCTTCTCGTGCGTCACAAACGAGTCCTCAAAGAGAAAAAATAAAATAATAATTAATTAAGATTAGATATTTTGAAAATGATTTGTGTATTAGTACAAGAAGATATACATGGGGATGGCAGGAATATTAAATTAAATTAATAAACTGACAAGGGCTAACAGGTTGTTTGTTGGGAATCTTTTAATATTTGTAATAAATATTCGGAATATACGTGTAAGACAAAAAATTAATTAAATTTGGATTCGATAACAAAGAAATTAACATTAACTTCTCCTTTTATTAATCTCATTTATTTGATTTAGGATTTTTTTTGTTTTAATTTTGATTATGATAAGAAAATGGAAACAAATGCTTCAAAAATTTTTTTGAGATCCCATACCAAACAAGTGGATTTCAATATTTTTAAAAATTTTGATATTTCTCAAGTTAAAATATTTTCTCTTTATATAAAATTTAAAAAAAATTCTTACTAACCAGTGCAAGTAATTAAAAAGATTAACTCAATATAATATTCTTATATTTAACTGATTATATATCCACCAAGAAAGTTGATGAAATAATCCATATTTTTGACTTGTAATGTACACAACAAGAATATTAATTAATCATAAATTGATTAATTAATGGATAATTAATCAGTCAATTAATTAATAATTAATTGCGTAGTGAGATCGTAATCAATCAATCAATTTTGAGTGACTTGACGCCGGCGAGTAGGAAGTTGGGTAATGGTTTTGTTTGGTAGTGCGATATTTTTAATTTTTTTAATCCAAGCCCACATGTAAAATTGTTGAAAATTAAATATTTCTAACTAAGGATAATTATTAAATTACATCACCACAAATCACGACAAAATCTTGTATTGTTAGTGACATTTTGGTGGGCGCAACAGTTAGTACGGCTCGTTGTCGTATCAATATTATTGGATAGGTGTTCATTATATTATCAATCTAATATTATTTATTTTTCAATATACACCCATTCATCCAGTTCATCTGTGTAATTTACTAAATGGCCACATGTAACCAATGCAATCCAGTGTATCAATGTTTATTTAATAAAAAGAAACAATTAAAAAATTAAAATTTTGTCAAATCAATTGAAAAAATAATTTCTTTGAGTTACCTCAATCAATATTTCAAATTTGAACGTTTTATGTTTATTTTATGATATTTTCACTCAATTAATACTTAAATTATTGAATTGGTTTGGATACATGACATTATGTTTGGATTTATGAAAATAGTTAGAAAGTAATGACTTTTAAAAATTTAATACTAAAGTGTAGTTAACAAAAATGTGTGACCGAGTATTATTTTGAGTACAAATAAAAGCTCTCTAATTCAATTTAAATCAATATTATTACTAATTTATAAATAATGTAATGATCGATCTTTTAGATTTCTTTTTTTTCTTCAAAAAAAATTGAAATTTATATCCATCCAATAAAATAACCAATTAACAAACAATAATATAGTGTAATACTAAGTCAATACAATAAAATTATATATATATATATATATATATATATATATATATATAATGCAAAATATAAATTTAACTATATTGACCAATTAACTTAGTACACTCAATAAACAATACGATAAGAACTTAAAAAAAAAAACCTAGTTAGATTGAGAAAAATAGATGGCTTGGGTAAAAAAATTCGATAATCAGTAATCAGACGATTCTAACCCGTAATCGTAACGACCCAATTAGAACAAAATACTATCAATTTAAACTAATGTAATGATTAACAAATATCGACGGTATTAGATATTTGTTAAATAATGTGTAGAACTATTGAGTATGACTTTTGCATTTAGAAAATTGCAAGTAAATTTGGTATTTAAACAGGAAGTTGTTTATGGTATCAAGATTTTGAAATGAGTTACTACTTCTCGAAAGATCCTCCAAAATTTGGTTAACTGAATAGGCTCCAAGTGATGCTCTTGAAGACATCAAGGGGATTAATGATATTTGCTCTTTCTTAAGCCAAAATTTCTGCATTGTCATAACTAGACCAAAATTAATAAAATTGTCGAAGAAAATTTAAATTAATTTTAAATGTTTATTATAAGAATAAGCCATTAATTTTTTAAAAATTATACATACACACAATTGGCTTTGGCTTTTGTATGTGGGTCATGAGATGTTTCAATAAATTGGCTTGTATAAGTGGCAATTTGCCCTGGGCACGCTTAGCCTCTCTGCGGAATTTGGAAAGACTGGAAGTGCAAGTTGACAAGTTGTGTTACAAATACATGCCTTTTCTTTCGCCCAAAAACCAACAAATCAAATAACATAGGCCGTACTAGTAGCAGTAGGAATCAAATAATTTAGTACATATGGATAAGACTGTACGCACATATCAACTGATCCGCAAAAATGATAATTAAGTAAAACGTGAATTTGCAAATTTAATTGATACTTTCATTATTGCTTCTTTTTTAATAAAAGAAGTTCACCGTCAGTGGGCCTTCTACCCTTAGGCAGTATTCTATTTTCAAAACTTAAATTTCTAATGAAAAATTTCTACTATTGTCTCTAATAAGAATCTAAGGTAGTATCTATAATTCGAGTGTGATCAATCATCCCTATACATTAGCTAAGCTATTGACTCACCAATGAGATAATTAAATACGACAAAAGATAAATCGGTTTTTGTTTGACTAATTAAAACATGGATTAAGCATGCCACCAACTTTTATTTTGAGTTTGAGTCATATAGAACTTTTTGTGCACTAGATAAAAGCAGAAATGCACATTTAACATGTATTTTAAAGTGTGTTCATACAAAACTATAAATATTTTATTTTAATTTGTCACCCAATAAACTTTTCGAAACAATAATATCATGCATTTGGCATATATACTAACTAAAGGTACTTGGCATAAATAAATTTTAAATTTTGTTGAGAGGTTTTGAAGATATATCTTTGAATCCTTCAATACAAAAATTTCTTTAAACCACTTTTAGCAGAAAAAAAAATCTTTAAATGCACTCATAATCAATTTAATCATTAATTATATTTAAACTACTTTATCAAAAGAATTTATAGTGATTTTTTCCTAGACTTCGATGCAATACAACCATTGCAAAATTTACTAATCGATAAAAATACTATTTTTTTTTTAATTTTAATCAATGTATTTATCTTGTTTCTAGACGAGATGGATGTCAATTTCACCTTTTTCTTGACCTTATAAACAAATATATTTATGCTATAACATTTTGCATTTAAATTCAACCAACAATTCCATATCATATCATCTCCCATGTCCATGGACCGTGTATATGCAATTTTCTGTAGTGAATATGGAAGTCTTTTTCACCAATAATGTATTAAAATTGATCGTGAAATTACAATCAATTTGATCATGACCACAAAATCAACACCTTCGGTGGATATCATATATGGAGCCACCAATTATGTATCTTTATAAGCATACATAACATGACCTCATGATGAAGACCCGCCAATAAATAATATTTTTTCTAATTCATTTTTACTTAGAAGCAAATATAAATAATAATTTGAGCACATATATATTCAATCGTTTGTTTGTAATTCTTGTTATTTATTAATTAAAGTTCAATAAGATGTGGATTGAAATAATAAATTTATATAACAGAGCCTTTTGAGGGCATATGTTAAAATGACTCGTTATAAATGTAATAAAAATAGTAACCTATTCTAAGTCCTATTTTATCACGGCTCTCTCTCTCTTTTTAATTCAGGTCATACTTTAGTATAATTTCTATCTTGAAAATTGTTTTTCAGACTTTTTAATGTTGAATAATATATCATGGAATTTTTTTAATAACATAGTCATAGTTATGATATTAAATTTATAGACTTAATTATAACCAAATATGATCTATGACACATTCAAATGTGACATCTATATATATATATATATATATATATATATATATATATATATTAAAAATATAAAATCGTTGCTTATATTACAAAGTCCGTATATAGCTTAGGAAAAACTCATATTATAAATGATAAATATGTTTAGTTGACTTGGTTATAGGTTAATAATTGCAATACTTATAAAGGTAATGAAAAATAATATGTTTTAATAAAAAGAATCTCTAAAGTCTTGCTAAAAAAATAGGATAAAAAGACCTCAATTTCGGCATATGGAGAGCAATTAAGTCTTGTTTTACAAGGTCAATAATAAAGACTTGTTAGGAGACTTTAGGTCATAGAGAGCATGAACATTTGTGGCATTAGTTAAGATCTTTTCATTGACCTTGACCTAGTCTTTTATAAGGACTTAGTCTCAGCCAGAAATTGTCAAATAATTTTAGAAACTTTAATTTAATTAAAATTACCAAGAAAAACAATGGTATATACCTCATTTTTAGTTCTTACTAACTTGATAATATTATCGAATTGATAAAAAATATTAATATTTTAACTAAACCCTTAGAGGGAGAGCATTATAGTTTTTTTTTCTTGTTTTTGTTATTAAAATGACAGATAAGCATCGTTACATTTCCATGTGTATTGAATTCATATTTTAAAAAACATGAAAGTGAAAATGTTTTAAATTTGTCGGAAACCTTGATGAATTTGTAAAATTTTTATGAATTTTCATTGAAATTCATTAGAATTTATGAAATGCTTTTATGAAGCTTCTCCATTGTTTACAAGGAGCTTGCTAAGCAACTTGGGAACTATTTAGAGTTAGTTTATATGTACTCAAAATTTAGCCCAAAAAAAAAATCAATAACCCAAAAAAAATGGGGTTTTGGATTGTCAAGTTAATACAAATATTTTTAATGTAATTAATAAAAACATTTTAGGAAATTTATATATTGAGCAAAAATATATCTTTCAATAAGAAAGGAATAGATTAAAAAAAAAAGAATAAATCCCTCTTTCAAAGATTAATGATGATGAGACTGCGTAATTAAAGTGAGACAATATTTTCACTTCAAAATCTTATAATATATCTTGTATTATAACTCACATTATAATAATTAATTTTTTTTACATTTAATATTACTGATTTTATATTATTTCACATTATAAATTCCACGTGTTTAGGAGTTAACTATTACCTCATATCAATATCCTAAGGTATGATAGAAACTTCAAAAGATTATAATAATTACCTCATATCAATATCAAGGTTTCTTAAAATTAAAAGGTAAAAGATAAAATAATAGTATGTTTGTGTATATTTCTTAAATCTTGAGAAAAAGCAAAGGGGGGAGGAAATTACTATTTAATGAAATTCTAAGAGAGGAAATTATCATAGTCCTAATAATTAAGGATGGGAATAGTAATAATAAATGTCCTAATGATAGTGCTTTAACATCATAAAATCAATTGATTAAAAGAAGACAAAATAAGATGAACAAGATTATTATTTAGTAACATCAAATATAGAATATAATATAAATGTCACATTAAAATCTTAAGGCATGATGGAAGAGTGCCCTTGAAGTAAAGATGATGAGATCCGTCATACTATCAAAAATTTATTCTATGCAACCTTATTAATTATTGTCATTTTTTATCTTATTCGTATTCTTTTAAATCCTTACCCACAATGGGTTGGTTTAAGTGGTGAAGCGGGCCAGGATGAAGTTGGTACAGCACCAATAGTGAAGTCCTAGGTTCGAGTCTCCACAATGACCTCCTCCATGATTTAAGTGAGAGACCGTGACAGTTGGTTGTGGTTGCGCTAGTCTCCTCCGAGGATTAATCATGGTGCGCGTAAGCTGGTCCGGACACCTCGGTTACCCAAAAAAAAAAGTATTCTTTTAAATCATCATACGAGATGTGGGTGTCAATATTAATTTTTTCTTTTTAAAAAGATCACAACATTTTGGATCCAATAGTAATAACACAATTGTTAATAATATATATCATTATCTTGTCGAGACATAGAGAGCCTCTACATTTTCTTTGCTCTTTTTCCTTAAATTCTTCTCTTTTGTTGAATCTAAAAACTAAAAATTAATTACACCGATATGATAATATTATTAGATCAAATATTGATTGTAATCTAAACCAACTTGATTTATAGGATTGAAGAGTTTTTTTTTTAAATTATAATTAAAAAATTTATTATTATTACTATTTTAATCTTTCTTCTTCCTGTGATAGAGACACTCCCATGAAAGCTTTTGCGGCTAACTAGACAATTCTAGATTAGCTACAAATTATATTAAACTTATAGTGATTCTAGTACAATAATCATGTTTAGCCATGCACTAATGATGAAAGAGGTCCCAAGTTAAAATAATTATATTAACTATGATTAGGACAACTAACCAAGTGTTTTGTTCTTTCTTGCATATCTAGATTATCTTTCTTGGAAAGTAAATAAATTAGATCAACCCCTTTAACAACCTTATAATTAACAAGATATGTCAATCAATCACTATGATTCGGAATTAGATTAACACTTAGTGTATTTATAATAAAGTTTTATTTTTAATTTAAATTTTATCGAACAAATATCATGATTGATACCGATCTATTATTGCTTTGAAAAAATTAAATCTTCTTAGTCGGATTTAAAAGTTAAAGACAAAAATACTTGTATTCTATAATAATCTATTTGATATATCAAACATATAATATGACAACATTGATATAATAATAATTAAACAAGTATCACGAAACTTTGTGTTATGACCACATGAAATTGGGCCTCAAAATTACTCCAAATTGCATATAACTTATAGCTAAAACCCATTATCTGACTCCTACACTGATTCCTCCTAATGCCTATATAAATTCTTTTGATATTCACTCAAAGTAGGCACGTTCTATACACATTTCTCTAAATTTTCTCTCTGTACAATTCTTTACTCTTAAGAGCTTCTCTTTCTAGAAAGCTCACTTAGAGAATTCTGGTATATCAAAGACTAACTTGAGTGTTGGAGGGTGAGTGTTGACACTATTATCGACACCCATTGACCATTTTTTGCATGTTCAGGACCTTGACATGACAATCCGCTATAGCCCCACCCCGCTTTTCAGCCACGCGAAATTGTGCAAGCTCCGGCCCAAAGTGAATAATATCTCATGGGATGTAAGCCCCATAAAATCTATGTATCAATAGTTGGTACCGTTTGTGGGAAGCTCCATACCAAAACCCTGTCCTAGCGTGCACAACCCAACCCACAAAGGGGCCTGTAGACTCTAGGTCCAAATTAGGGGTGGTGACTTTGTCCCATATCTCTTATGTAGTGGTTCGATTTGTGGCTTATAAGAGGACGGGATACTCCCTTCCTAATGAGGGCCTTTTTTAGGACAAAATCACGTGACTCTAACCCAAAGTGGAAAATACCTTATGGGAACGCAAGCCCTATAAAATCCATGCATCAACAGTTGACACTGTCTGGGAATGTCCATATGGACACCCATTCCCAACGTACCACAACCCAACCCACCGGGGGACCTATTGACTCTGGTTCCAAACCAGAGGTGATGATTTTGTTCCATATTTCTTGTGTCATGGATTGACTTATTGGTTACTCGAGGAGGGCCTACTTCCCTTCCTCAACGAGGACCTTTTATAGGATAAAACTGTAGCTCCAAAGCAAACAATACCTCATGGGGGCGCAAGCGTAAAAAATTGATGCATCAACACTTAGGATACAAGATTATTTGAAATGAAATTAAAATTTAGGAGTGTAATAATATTTTTGGGATAAAGTATGTAAAACTTGCAATATCTAACAAAACGTTCATAGCATGAAATCTATCAATTACAATATAATATATGAAATTCAAGATTACAAGCATAATCATACTGGTAATGGAAATATTTTATTGAAAACATTATAATAGGTAATATTAAATTTAATTAATTATAACGTTAGGTGTAGATTCTTACAATGGAACATGGGATTTATATTAAGATTGATATTTCATAGTATATTATTAATTATTTCACACACTATCTTGCAATTCTCCGTTGTTTAATTATATTACCAATTCATTCAAATCCTACGTTATTATATGGGTTTACATTTAATATTATAAAGATATTATAAAATAGATCAATAACTTCGAAAGAGTTAAATGAAGAATCGAAGTGAAAATCTCATGTACAATTTTGTGGAATCCCTATGAAGTAACATGTCTATAGACTTTTCACTATGATCCAAAAGACTTGGCAATAAAAAACAAGCAAAAGTATAAATAGGGATCACACATTACCTTCTTAGATGGGGTATCAGTTGGTCATGATTTGTGTCTTCTAGCTAGCTTATTAATCACATTGGCACCCATGAACAACTAATAAAAGAAGTGAGAGATGGAAATGAAGATGAAAAAGTTTCATAAGTCACAAGAGTCATGCAAAGCATGACAAAGACTAATGTGATTCAAAGAGATGACAAGTGTGCTAATGCATACCTGAAAGGCAAAGCTTGGCGTGAGATTTTATCTTGTTATCTATATATTTTATATAATTGAGAGCCCACAAGGTTTGGCTCGGCTGCTCCCCCATATAATAAAGTTCAAAACTACTACTTTTTCAAATTTTGTCCCTATATACGTAAGGATAATTTTGCTTATCTTCTTATTTATTTCAAATCGAAGATCTTGTTTTGATTTTTAAATTTATATCATTGATCTCCCTTAACGTTAAATATTTTTATTGGACTTAACGATTGATTTGATTCAAAATATTGTTGACTTTCCTGAACTTTTATAAAAATTATTGGAGGAGATCTCGTTGTTAAAGAAGTGCTTGATACAATTTCTACAGGTATGGGAAAGGTCAAGAATAATATTTCAAAAGTTGAAAGAAGTACTTAATTAATGATCTTAATTAGAATTAGGCAGATCTGATTACTGGTGAATTTTTTAATTCTTTGCTAACAATATAATCTTCAGATCTATTAGGAATTTTGGTTCCCTCTATATAATTTAAAATAAGTCAAGTTCATTTGTGTATATTAAAATCAAAAGAAGGGATTTATCTAAGAGGGCATTCAGTTCATGAGCTAAGGATTTCCAGAAAATTAGAATATAAAAAGTTTTAGCTTTGTTATTAATATTTAATAGACATTCCATCGGGAGTGCATTTAACAGATACAATATTACCAATCTTTTTAAAATGAAAGACCTAAAAAAAAGAAGAATCTTATATTATGTTTAGATTTTCTATTTTCATTATATTGTATCCGTAACCTCTTTGTTTTTTTTTTTTAAATACTGTGACTAATTTCATTTTCTTCAAATTTCTTATACCCGTTTTTAACTTCTCCCACTTAATTTACATCAAATCGGAATCTATCAAAATAATTTTTTTTAAGAGAAGAAGAAGAAGAAGAAAGAACTAGCCTAAATCATGGCATAGAGCAAAAGATAAGATCAAACCAAGATTTTGAAAGTGGCTAATGCCAGTCCAACCTAGTACGCACCGAGATAAACTTTGACATGATAGCATTGAAGACTTTAATTGGAACTACAACGTGGTACATATACATAATTACATATAATGGGGTTTCTCAAGAGTTGGTGGAGGAAATGGAGGCAGAAATAAAACATATAGTATATATAATAAAAATAACATCAATGTTTTGGTTATACCAATAATAGCCAGGAAGAATTTAGGTGGTACTGATGTATCTACTATATATAATACAACAGTGTCAAGGAAAGTAAAATATCAGCATTTGACTCTTAATAGAGAAAGTTGTGGATGTATTGTAGACAATCACCAGGATTGGGCCCAATAGCTATCGGCCTATACTTGGCTATTGGGTCAATGGCTTCCATTAGAGTACTATAGAGAGTGTTTAGTGTGTACAAGGCTAGATATGTTGATGCAGTTTGAAATAGTGCTCATTCATTTTATTTTTGACGAATCCTGATAAAAAAATGGTGGATAACAGTGAAGTACGTTTTCAATATGCTAAAAGGGCAGCTAGAAAACATGTTTTTATGGATGTATAGATATACATACATATATACATACATACATATATATATATATATATATATATATATATATATATATATCGACACGGTGCCGTACATAGTGGTTTATATTGAGTTTGAAATGTTATTTTGCTTAAATAAGGTACCATGGTGGGGCAAGATGTCACCAGTCGTTGTAAGATAGACATGATATTCATAGCAATGTTTTGCATGCATACCGTGCTATATTATGTAGTTTTTAATTTTAATTTAAATATGATTATTTATATTACATTTTAAAGATATTCCAATTGCAATTTTGTTGTATAATTTAGTTTTTGAATTTTTTTAATAATTTTTGCAAATTATCAGGAAGCGAAGCAGAAATTCGAGAAGAAGGAGAAAGAAGAAGAAGAAGATGGAAGAGAAGGAGATGGAGAAAAAGGAAAGGTTGTCTTATTTTGATCATAGGGGCATTTTGTTTGTGAAATGCAGCTGGAGTCTATTTTTCATTGGAAATTAGCTTAGGTCTATTTTTGTCAATAAGGAGAAGGCAAAAAAAGAACATGGTGGAACAAGAAGAAAAAATAATAAAAAGAACAAGATGGAAGGAGGCCGAATAAGAAGACCAAGAAAAGGAAGAAGAAGAAGAATTAATGGTTGTCTTATTTTAAGAGTAGGGGGTATTTTCATCTGTAAAATGCAACTAAACTCTATATTTTATTGAAAAATTAGATTGGGTCTATTTTTTAGGTTCACTTTTGTCAATAAAAGTAGTCAAAATAAGATCTAAGGTTGTGAACAGTATTTTTTTGGGGTAAAATGTATCTAGAGAGTCCATTTTTATTAAAACATTATTAACCTACCTTGATTTTTTCTTCTTTCTCTATATACATATACATACATACATACATACATACATACATACATACATACATATATATATATATATATATATTGAAAATAAACTTTATTTGTCTTAGGATTTAAGTTTTGTTTAGGAATTAAAATTAAGTTCAAGTAGAATTAGGATTTACATTCATAGAAGAATTAGAATTACCATGAGTTTGTTTAAGTGTGTATGGAATTTAAAATTCAAGGAATAAAAAAATGAAGAGTGAGTTTTCAAAATTCTTGTGTATTAATATTCAACAAAGTGGTATTAAAGCCAGAGCCATAAAAAGGTGGAGGAAGAAGGAAGCCCACACCATCAGCAGCTAAAGTTCGCCGTCAGTATCGTTGGAAAGCTGCCGAAAAATCATCGGAAAGTCATCGAAAAATTGTTGACCGGCAAGTGAGATCTCACCTCTACCATCATCGGATAGATCGGATAGCGATCTACAAGTTTCCCTTTTTGACCGACATCAAATTCTTGCTAGAACACATCGGAAACACAAAAACAAGTTGTGAAAAACGTTTCCACCGTGAAAGTAATCGGAAATCGGCAAGTGAATCGACACCACCCATCTAGTTCGACTTAGAATCAGCCGATCTACAATCTTCAAGAAGAGTGATCGTGCTTGGACACCGAAAAATAGTCCGTTCATGACTTGGGTGAAAAATATCAATCAGCCCCCTAATATGTAAAATATCAGTTGACCCCATGTTCAGAAAATATCCACTGGCCCCCTGATATAGAAAATATCAGTCTGCCCCCTGGACGTTGACAAATATCGGTAAGCCCCCCAAAGCTGAAAATACTCAATTTTAATCCTCTGTGTGCAGAATTTCAGTTTGGCCCAAATAGATTTTGTTTGTGATAGATTGACTCCTATAATAGCATTGGCAATATGACTTCAATTACAATTCCAAAATTGAAAGCAAATAGATATGAAATATGGCGTATAAGGATGAAATCAATCCTTGGAGCGAATGGTGTTTGGAAAATTATTGAAAAAGGCTTTAATAAGCCACAAAATATTGAAGCATTGTCTCAACAACAAAAGAGTGATTTTGAAAAAAGACATTAACAAAATGAGAAGGCTCGCTACTTCATTCAAGAAGTATTAGATAATATTAAAATTGAAAAATATGGAGATATGGAATCTGCTAAAGAATTATGGGAAAAGCTTGAAAAATCTCATGGAGGACAAGAAAAAGTCAAAAAGGTGCGTCTACAAACTTTAAGAGGTGAGTTTGAATTGTCACATATGAAGGAAAGTAAGTCTATCTCTGATTACTTTTCAAGAGTTTTGACTGTCTCAAATCAATTGAGAAGAAATGATGAGAAAATAGAAGATACAAGAATTATAGAAAAGATACTTCGCTCTTTGGATTCATCATTTACCATAGTTCAAATTCTTGAACAATGTGACAAATTGGAAGGAATGACAATTGACGAACTTGAAGGTACATTACAAGCACATGAAGAGAAATACAAAAAACAAAGTGTTTCAGAACAACTCCTTAAAACACAAATTAAGGAGAAGGAAGAAAGTCATGAAAGAAGTCAATGTGGTTGAGGTCAAAATCGAGGTCGAGGTCGAGGACAAGGCCAAGGTATGAATCAAGGTCGTGGACAAGGTGGGAATAAAAATTCCACTACCAACAACGATAATGATCGAGGAGAAAATTCTACAAGAGGACGTGGAAGAGGGAACTCAAATTCAAGATATGGGAGGTCACAAGTCCAATGTTATACTTGTCAGAAGTATGGACATTATCCGGGTGAGTGTAAGGCTCACATTCAAGGCTTTAATTGCCAAAAACATGGGCATTATGCATCTGAATGTAGAGCACATAAAAAAGTTGAAGAAAAAACAAATTATGAAGAAAAAACAAATTATGTGGAAGAAAAAATCGAAGAAAGTGGTACCTTACTACTGGTTCGTAAAGACAAAGATGAAAGTCAAGAAAATACATGGTATCTTGACATTGGAGCTAGCATCCACATGCGTGAAAAAAGAAATTTGTTTGCAGATTTGGATGAATCTGTTAGTGGGAAAGTCTCATTTGGTGATGATTTAAAAATTTCAGTAAAGGGTAAAGGTAACATTCTTATCCGCATGAAGAATGGAAAACATCAATTTATATCCAATGTTTATTATGTGCCAAACATGAAGAACAATATCTTAAGTTTGGGGCAACTTTTGGAAAAGGGATATGACATCCACATGAAAGATAATAGTATCTCCATAAGAGACAACAAAAGGAATTTTATAGCCAAAGTTCCTATGTCTGAAAATAAGATGTTCTTGCTTAATATCCAAAATGATGTTGCCAAATATCTCAAAGCATGCTATAGGAATAAGTCATGGCTTTGGCATCTTTGATTTGGGCATCTTAATTTTGAAGGACTGGAATTATTGTCAAAGAAGCACATGGTGAGAGGATTACCTTACGTCAATCATCCAAATCAACTATGTGAAGGTTGCTTACTTGGAAAACAATTTAGAAAATCTTTTCCAAAAGAGTCATACTCAAGAGCTCAAAAGCCACTTGAGCTTATACATGCAGATGTGTGCGGTCCAATCAAGCCAAGCTCGCTTGGTAATAACTACTATTTCTTCCTTCTCATAGATGACTTTTCAAGGAAGACATGTGTCACGAGCTTGGAGTTTAGCGCAGCTTGCTCGTGCGGCACTTAGGCAACTTGAACCCGAAGTTGCTAAGTAAGCCTTGTGATTAGCTTGCTTCGCTCAAGGAAGAAGCTTGTGGACCGTTGAGCTTAAGAACTTGTAGGCAACAAAGAGAAGAGTAGGAAGAATGAAGGCAAGTATTGCTTACTCAAAGAATGCTTTGTATTACGATTGAGAGTTTTACAATGCTTGAAATGCTTACAAATGCTTGGATAGCTTGGATATCTTACAAATGAGCCTTGGAGGGGTTTTTATAGTGAGTCACCTCCTCCATAACGGCTAGTTAACGGCTAGTTTCTAACGGCTATATAACGGCTAGTTTTCTAACGGCTATAGTTTCTAACGGCTATATAACGGTTTTCTAACGGCTATATAACGGCTAGTTCCCAACGGCTATATAACGGCTAGTTCCCAACGGCTATATAACGGCTATATTTGACCATCTAGAATCTCTAGATATTTACATTAATGCCACTAGCTAGAATTTCCGAAAGGTGGGCTTGGATTAGGCCAAGCCTTGTGTGATTGGGCCAACTCTAGCTTGTAACTTGGCGGGCCATAACATTCTCCCCCACCTGATTCCGCAACGTCCCCGTTGCGTCCTTGAAGATGTATCATCGGTTGTGGGCGAGAGGTCTTATGTCGACGCTTCCCTTTTCCGCGCTTGCGTGACCTCCTGGTTGCCTTCGCGGTCTTGGGAGGCATCATTCTGTGAGACACCATAGATGGAGGTTCGGTGTCAAATTCCTCTTGCCTTGGTGATTGTCTCTCCGATGTATTTTGAGCCACAACATCCTTGTTTTCGTCAAGGATGGGCAAAATTTGTGGGCTCTTAGTAACAACGAGGTTCTCCCCATCGTTGAGCTCCCGAATGGGAGTAAGGAGGTTCGGCTCTTCCTTAATCCCTTGTTCAAATTGTAGTGCGGACATTATCTTCTTCTCGACCTTAGCTACACGTTCTATGCCGACCGTGCATGAATGACTTCCATCGAGGATGCTAAGGGAGTTAGAAGATGGTATGGGAAAGGCATGGGCTTGATCGAAGAATTCCATGCCGAGCACTACTTGGAAATCATCCATAGGAACAATGGAGAAATCAAGCTTACCATTCCACGTGCCAAGTTGGACGGATGTGGCTTTAGACACCCCCACAATTGCCTTGGCAGCTGAGTTTATGGCTTTGATGGCACCACCTCCCTTGGTGTATTTGAGACCTAACCGTTTGGCCTCTTCTTCGGAAATGAAATTGTGCGTGGCTCCCGTGTCGAGCATTGCACGCACATCTTTGCCGTTAATGGTGGCACTCACATACATTAAACCTTTCTTGGTAGGTGTGGTTTTCTTGAGTGCACCAATGATATGAAGGGAACCCATTTCCGCTTGCGGCTCCTCATCATGGACACCCCCATCTTGAGTGACAAGAGCATTGAGGGCCTTCCTCTTTGGGCAATCACGAACCCAATGAGGACCATCACAGATGAAGCAAGGGCTTTTAGGTTTAGGGGCATCAAACTTACCTCTATTGGGCGTGTTTCGTTTGTCCCCTCCGAATGCCTTGCGTTTACCACCTTCCTTGCGAGGATGATATTGCTCTTCTCCATCTTTCTCGTGGTTGGGCTTCCTCTCCTTGAATTGGGTAGAGTAATCCACAAGAGATTCGGCTACGGCTATAGCATCATCGAGATCTTGCACGTTGCGCCTCTCTAGTTCAATTCTTGCCCAATCTTTGAGCCCATCAAGAAAATAGAAGAGGGAGTCCTTCTCGGACATGTCCTCAATTTCAAGGATTATAGTGGTGAAGTCTTTAATGTACTCACGGATTGTGCCGCTTTGCTTCAATCGGCGGAGACGACCTCTTGCCTCCTTCTCGGCATTGCTTGGAGAGAAATGCTTCCGAAGTTCTCTCTTGAAATCCTCCCATGTGCGGAGGGAAATGATGCCTTTGCCCGCGTCGCCATGCTTTCGACGCCACCAAAGTTGGGCTGCATCACGTAGAAATGTGGGCGCAACACCGATCCTCGAAGCATCATCGTGGGCACATTTAGCTTCGAAGTATTGTTCCAAGCCAAAGAGGAAGTTTTCCACTTCCGTTGCATTGCGGGTGCCATGGTACGTGGGAGGAGTAGGCATTTGCATATTTATCAACGCATTACCGCTTGTGTAAGAAGGGCTAGCGCGCTCGCATTGGTGCTTCTCCCATTCCGTGCGAGTTTCCTCTACTTCGGCACGAAGTCCTCGCAACTCATGTTCCATAAAGACCCGCAAGCTTGTGAGCTCTCGTGTAATGTTACGAAGCTCCTTCTCATAAGCCTTACTAAACTCGTTGATGTTGGACTTTGTGGCTTGGGTTATCTCTCCATATTCCGTCTCTAGACCTTCGAGACGTGCGGAAAGCCCTTCGATCGCATTGTCCATCCCCGAGATAGTTTGTTCAAGGCTTGCAACACGAGGCTCCAAGACTTCCGTGAGGCGGGCTTTAGTCTTACCACGTTTTCCTTGTAGGCGTGGTTGTGGGAGAGATTGTTCCTCTCGACCACGGACTTGCTCCTCGATGTTCAACTCCATGTCGGATGCCATTTGTTCTTTGAGCTCGAACCGTGCTCTGATACCAACTGTCACGAGCTTGGAGTTTAGCGCAGCTTGCTCGTGCGGCACTTAGGCAACTTGAACCCGAAGTTGCTAAGTAAGCCTTGTGATAGCTTGCTTCGCTCAAGGAAGAAGCTTGTGGACCGTTGAGCTTAAGAACTTGTAGGCAACAAAGAGAAGAGTAGGAAGAATGAAGGCAAGTATTGCTTACTCAAAGAATGCTTTGTATTACGATTGAAAGCTTACAATGCTTGAATTCAATAAATGTGTGGATTTGCTTGGATTAGCTTGGATATCTTACAAATGAGCCTTGGAGGGGTTTTTATAGTGAGTCACCTCCTCCATAACGGCTAGTTAACGCTAGTTTCTAACGGCTATATAACGGCTAGTTTTCTAACGGCTATATAACGGCTAGTTTTCTAACGGCTATATAACGGCTAGTTTCCAACGGCTATATAACGGCTAGTTCCCAACGGCTATATAACGGCTAGTTTCCAACGGCTATATAACGGCTATATTTGACCATCTAGAATCTCTAGATATTTACATTAATGCCACTAGCTAGAATTTCCGAAAGGTGGGCTTGGATTAGGCCAAGCCTTGTGTGATTGGGCCAACTCTAGCTTGTAACTTGGCGGGCCGTAACACATGGGTGTACTTTCTAAAGCAAAAGTCAGAAGTTTTTAGGGTTTTTAAGAAATTCAAAGCAATAGTTGAAAAAGAAAGTGTCATCAAATTAAAGCCATGCGAATTGATTGAGGAGGAGAATTTACATCTAAAGAATTCCATGAATATTGTCAGACAAATGGAATTCGACAGTTCTTAACTGTTCCTAGATCACCCCAACAAAATGGAGTTGTAGAGAGAAAGAATAGAACTATTCTTGACATGGCACGAAGCATGCTTAAGAGTAAAGGAATGCCAAAAGAGTTTTGGGCAGAAGCTGTAGCATGTGCAGTGTATCTATCCAATAGATCACCAACAAAAAGTGTGCAAGGAAAAACACCTCAAGAAGCTTGGAGTAAAAGAAATCTTGGAATTGCTCATTTGCGAGTATTTGGAAGTGTGGCATATGTGCATGTGCCAGATGAGAGGAGAACTAAGCTAGATGACAAGAGTGAGAAATTAATTTTTGTCGGATATGAATCAAGCTCTAAAGGTTGCAAGTTATACAATCCAAAGACAAAAAAGATTGTGATTAGTCGAGATGTGCAGTTTGATGAAGAAATCACTTGGGATTGGAATATACCTAATAAAGATTATAATTTCCTTCCTTATATTGATGAGGAAGATGAAGAACGAGTCATGGAGATAGAACAAGAGAGTGACACACTCCCCTCTTCACCAAATTCACATAGAGAATCTATATCATCTTCATCTAGTGGAAGCTCAAGTGATGGAAGTCCACGTACAAGAAGTCTACAAGAAATCTATGAGGTAACCGAAAGAATTGATAATCTAACTCTCTTTCGTCTTTTTGCTGATTGTGAGCCAGTGAACTTTGAAGAAGCAACACAAGATAAGAAGTGGAGAAAGGCAATGGATGAAGAAATAAAATCCATTGAAAAGAACAACACGTGGGAACTTGCTTCACTACCACAAGGGCATAAAGCAATTGGTGTCAAATGGGTATACAAAACAAAGAAGAATGCTAATGGAGAGATTGAATGCTACAAAGCAAGATTAGTCGCAAAGGGCTATAGTCAGAAAGAAGGCATTGACTATGATGAAGTGTTTGCTCCCGTTGCTCGTTTGGAAACAATAAGGTTGATTATCTCAATGGCAGCTCAAGATAAATGGAAGATTTTTCAAATGGATGTGAAATCTGCCTTTCTAAATGGAATTCTTGAAGAGAAAGTTTATATTCAACAACCATTGGGTTATGTAGTTAAAGGTCAAGAAGACAAAGTTTTGAAATTGAAGAAAGCTCTTTATGGGTTAAAGCAAGCGCCAAGTCCATGGAATAGTCGAATTGACAAATACCTTCAAGAAACGGGCTTCACTAAATGTCCCTATGAACACGCTCTCTACATTAAGATCAAAGATGGAAATATCTTGATTGTGTGTTTATACGTGGATGATTTGATCTTTACGGGGAATAATGTCAATATGTTCCAAGAATTCAAAAAGGCAATGGCAAAAGAGTTTGAGATGACTGATATTGGGCTTATGACATACTATCTTGGGATTGAAGTTAAACAACAAGAAGATGATATTTTTATTTCTTAAGAAGGGTATACAAGAAAGATCTTAAAGAATTTCAAGATGGATGATAGCAATCCCGTGAATACACCAGTAGAATGTGGAATTAAACTATCCAAGAATGGAGAAGAAGAAAACATTGATCCAACACTATTCAAGAGCTTAGTTGGAAGCTAGCGGTATTTGACATGTACGAGACCAGAAATTCTCTATGCAGTTGATCTAGTAAGTCGCTTTATGGAGAATCCAACTACTACACATTTCAAAACAGCTAAAAGAATCCTTCGCTATCTTAAAGGTACTATTGATTTTGGTTTATATTATTCGGTCTTTGATAATTACAAACTTATTGGATATTGTGATAACAACTGGGCTGGAGATATTGATGATAGAAAGAGTACTAATGGTTGTGTTTTCTTCATAGGTGATACTTCGTTTACTTGGGTGTCAAATAAATAACTGATAGTTACATTGTCAACTTGTGAAGCCGAGTATGTTGCTGCTACTACATGTGCGTGTTATATAATTTGGTTGAGAAGTTTGTTGAAGGAGTTGAATACTTCACAAGAAGAGCCAACAAAGATTTGTGTTGATAACAAGTCAGCAATAGCACTAGCAAAGAATCCAGTGTTCCATGATCGAAGCAAGCACATTGATACTCGTTACCATTATATACGAGATTGCATCACAAGAGGAGAAGTGAAAGTGGAGTACGTAAAGTCACAAGATCAAATTACTGATATATTCACCAAGCCACTCAAGCATGAAGACTTTATTAGAATTAGAGATTCACTTGGTCTAACAAATCAAGTTTAAGGGGGGGTGTTGGAAATAAACTTTATTTGTCTTAGGATTTAAGTTTTGTTTAGGAATTAAAATTAAGTTCAAGTAGAATTAGGATTTTCATTCATAAGAGAATTAGAATTACCATGATCTATATAAGTAGAGTGTTTTTCTTATTTGTTTAAGTGTGTGTGAAATTTAAAATTCAAGGAATAAAGAAATAAAGAGTGAGTTTTCAAAATTCTTGTGTATTAATATCCAACAATATATATATATATATATATATTGTGCATATTGGTTGGTTTCATTCTTTTTTCCAATATATAGCTGCTGGCATGTATAACTAAATTGGGACATTAGAAGAAACACATAGCTAGAGAGTCTATTCTCTGAATTTTGTTAATTATAATGGAAGTTCCAAGAAGAAGAAGAGTTGGCTATTGATAAAACTAATACCAAATTAAATGTTACATAGGAGGTAATGCTTGAAGTTTTTATCTCCTTATTGGTGCATTTATTCTTATTTAAATGCCTTGACGTTGATCATGAGTTATATATTGATCCTATGCTGAACCGTCAATACAAAGCCATTGTCCCACAAAGAGAGAATCACAGTCAAGGTTGTGTTGATTGAATCAAAGAACTCAGTCGTCAAGTTGAACGTCTGTGTAATGCCAAAGCAAGTATCTCCACTCCTTACTCCAAACGCTGCATCACATTCTGGAGCTGATGCCTTTGGGATGAGAACTCCTGTATGGATTTCATGATTATGTATATTCGTTAATGAAAAACATTTACTGCACCAGGGGTTGCAATTTTAAATGTAGATTCTTCGAGAATCAATTCTTGAATTTTCATCAAACAATCCTAGACGGCCACTTAATATTTAGTACTTTAGATTCCTATAAAAGATATTACTGAAACTTAAATTAATGAAATTATCATATTTAATTTCTTTGAAACAAAATCACATGCAATATTTGTAATTTGTTAGCATAAGATCATGTTTATAGCAATTTCTAATCCAATTCTACCAACCAAACTTCGACTTTCAGCTATGGAGAAAAAGAGAGAAAATCAAAACCAAGAAGCATAGCAGCTTTGTACGCCTTAGCCATGTTGCTAGCTGCCTCTACATCTTTAGTTACTTTATAGAAATTAACAATTTTCTTCTTGTATGCATGTTTGTGGCTTCCTAACGTCTCTGCTATTTGTAGGAAGAAGGTGATATATATTGGACCGTAGATAAAATCAATGAATAAGCCTGCAAGTCTGCAACATTGTTAAAAATTTCAAATTAAGTAGCTACATGCGGCAGGCTAATATATACAATTTGTCCAACGTGATTCCCCTTGTCTTATTCTATGTAATGAAGATGCTGCAGTTTATATTACAATTTTAGTAATGGTACTGCTTTTGCATTATTAAGAGTTTCCCCGGCCGTATGTACTACGAACCAGAAAGATAAATAAAAGAGTTTCTTAATCTTTTTTGTCAAAATGAGTTGTAAACAATTTTCATGGCATCGATCATCTTGGCATGAGATTTTTTTGTCTTTATTATTTATGTATAATTCAGCCAATTACAAAGTTTGGCTTGACTTGGCTGCTCCCCTTTAAAATAATGTTCAAAACTACTTTTCATCAGAGGTTTTCAAATTTGTTCAAAGTGTTGTTTAGGATGACTAAACACACACACACACCACGCTGCTCCCCTTTAAAATAATGTTCAAAACTACTTTTCATCAGAGATTTTAAAATTTGTTCAAACTATTGTTTAGGATGACTAAACACACACACACACACACACTTTAGGATGACTAAACACACACACACACACACTGCTCCCCTTTAAAATAATGTTCAAAACTACTTTTCATCAGAGGTTTTCAAATTTGTTCAAACTGTTGTTTAGGATGACTAAACACACACACACAAATCACAATCTCAACCATGAGGTAATATTACTTCATATTTAATTTCCTTGAAACAAATTACATCATATTTAATTTCCTTGAAACAAATTACATAAAACATGCAATTTATAATTGTTAGGATAAGATAATACTCGTTTAATGTGAGATAAGAATTTACAGTAGATTATTTAATTAGCCCATGATTACAATTCGCTGGACATGCGGGAGTTAAAAGCCCATGCATACAGTAAAAATAATTTTTTGAATGAAAGATTTATCGGGTGAGAAAATTAAAAGGGACTGCAAAAATAATAAAATTTATTGTCTATGATTATACACCATGCATACGTCTCTCTTCAAACCTTGATGACGTACAAACTCACCAAAATTCAAGAAAAGGAGAGGATGGATATTGTTCATAACGACACGAGTCTCTCAAATCGATTAACCCTTTTTGCTCTTGATCTTACAGGATGGACAACTTAGTAAATTCTAAGGAAGAAACTTGAGGGAAAATTTTGAAAGATATTTAAAGTTATCCATAAATACAGCAAATAAAATTGGGAATTGAACGAGTGCAAATATGCCGATAGGAATAAATGCAGCTCTGAATAGAAAGTCCTTAAGCACCGGCCACTATCTGAATGGAAGATGAGAAAAACTGTTACGGTGAATGCAATTATAGTTTGTTGTGAAACCAAGGATCTTGCCAATCAATTCCACATAGGAATCAAACAATAATGAAAGCACAATAGAGATCACAATCAAGACAAGCAATAATAATCAAGTAATCAAAACACAAGAGAAAGAACACCAAGATTTAAGTTGTTCGATTCAAGAAGAACCTACATCCATTGGGAAGATTGCAGAAGAATTTCATTGCGAAGAAAAGCGGATTACAAGGTGTTACAATACTCTCCCTCACTAAGAATCACTCCCTTCTTAGCCTTACACGTTTTCCTAGAAACCTAACAAGAGAGTATTATGAAGTCCTCTCTCAAATAGAAAAGAAAGTCTTTATATAGTGTCCTAGTCGTGAATAGCCATTTGCACAGTAGTGCAATGTGCTTTGCGCAGGAGCATAATATCTTTGCTTGAACACGAAGTGTCTTTTTTCCGTCGTTGCGCAGTGGCGCAACTCACCTTGCGTAGAAGCGCAACATCTCTGCTACGTTGTGCAAGAGAGCAATCCTTTTTACGCATGAGCACGGGTCCCTAGGTCTGACATCGAATTTAGCTAGGATTTGTGAGCCAAAACTAACAAATCTCTACCATGGATCTAAAATCCTTCATCTCTATAACACACTATAGTCTTCCCTCAATAGAACACATCAAAGAACCAAAGAACCTCATCCTAGACCTTTAACAGATCCAAACAAGGCAATAACTTACTTAATGATACTATCTTCATAGCCATATTTGGTGGATTATCTTTCGTAGAAATATTCTCCACTTTTATAGGCCCTTTCGCTATAACATCATGAACAAAATGCAACATCACATCAATATGCTTAATACGTTCATGATACATTTGATTCTTCGTAAGATGTATAACACTTTCACTAAAACACAGTCATAGACTTTTGTGACACCCCAAGTGTAACATCCGAAAATTCTAGTGTACATGGCATGATGTATAATAAATACATATGTTTTCATATGGATTAATGTACATGTGATGTATTTCAATTGTAGTGTAATAAATAAACGAATAATAGACTTAATTGAAAGAATGGGAAGAGGGAGGACTAAGTGGTATTTTGGCCTAATGTTTGTCTATAAAAAGGAGAGAATTCTAGAATTATTTCATTTTTGCTCCCTAGCTCGCACGTTCCAGTCCTTGCTCTCTCTATTTTTCCTTCACAAAAATCACCAAGAACTTGAAGAAAGGAAGGAAGTGGTATGAACTCACCTCTTCTTTAGAATTCATGTTTTATTGTTTATATATTTGCAAGAATTCCCAAGGCTTGTGATGTGAGTATGAGAATTGTTGTTTGGCATGCTGGAAATTGTGTGAAAATGTGAATTTGAATGAGATTTGAAGGTATCTAAGTAAGGGGATGAGGATACAAAGCTAGACGTGAGAGTTTAGTCCAAATTCTACAGTGTTTTTACACTAAACAGTGCCTATTTTGAAAATTTCTAAAAATTAGAGAAATGTTTTCTGGTTCTAAAAATTTTACTGATAAAAATAGACATGTCTAGGAGTGTATATAAATTAGATTCACTCAAAAATTCGAAGTATGTGAATTGTAGTGAGTTTTGGAACTTCTGGTATGGAATTTCACATTTCCCTTGTCTTAGAACAAAGTAAGGGAAAATGAATTTGGTTGAAGGTCCAAATCTTTGTAAAATTATCTGATTTTTGGTATGTAAGTTCTTATGCATGTTGGTTATGACACTATAAATTTTTACTAAGATTGAAGCTCTGTATCAATTGCTATGAATTTTTAAATTTGACTTGATAAAACTAGAACTTTTAGTTTTCAAAACAGGACAGTTAGAAATAATTGGATTCGAATGACTTAAACCCCTTTTAAAGCCATGATTTTTGGTATGGAGGTATTTATATGTGTTATATACCAGGCTGCAAAATTTTGTAGTTATTTGAGTAGTATTGCAATTCCTATAAATTTTTAAGTCTCTACTACTCAGTGAAATAAATGCATTAACAGAATTGTTGAGTTAATGAACTAAGTTATTTTGAGTGGGCATATGACCTTATTTGGCTCTAAAAATTTTAAGGAGACATGTTATATGAGTGTAAAACTTCTCTATGCATTTGTGTGGATTTCAGAATAGGCAATTGTTTGTTATAAATTGTTTGATGGAGTATATATAAGAATAGAGCCAAAAGGGGGAATTATTTCACTAATATGTATGGTGACTCTTAAAATGATTTTGTGTTGTTTTTAGGTTAAAAACAAGCATTGACAAAGGAGCTAAATAAGGTAATTGAGCTAACTATTCTGAGGCAACAGTAAATCGTGTTACACTGTATGTGATATTGTGTATTGTGACACTGTTAAATGTTAGCACTTTGATGCTTGAATTGGGATATTTGGTGATTGTACTAGAAGCTTAATATAGAGCTTCTTTTATGTGATTGATTATGAATTGTGAAATGTGATTGGCATGCCAAAAACTTAGGAAACTTAGCTCTCATAGCTTGAGGGGAGGTCTGGACCATGTGTTTCTGTATGCGAGATTCGGTAGCATGGGCCCGGTATCGCCCAGATTGTCAGAGTAGCCTTGAGCTATTTCAAGTGTAGACATTATGCGTATCTGTAATGTTTCATGTGGCAGGATAGAGTCTAGTAGGATTATATGGCTGTCACCTCTAGGTGATGGCGGATTCATGTAATGTGAGAATGTGATAAATACTCATTGCGATGATACCTTGCCTACGGATGCTGTCAATAGGTGCCTATGTGATATAAACCCGTATAAGTGTGATATGACTGTGATATGAGAAGTCCTACCTTGATTAAAGAGCCTTATTTCCTAAGTGACTATAACTAATATTGTGAAAGCTTCCTTATTATGTGATATGGACATAGTATGTATCATTAATACGGTATCGAGTATGGTATTGTATGTGAGTCCTTAATGTACATTGAAGGAAAATGTGTGTCTGTGTATGGATATCCAATGAATAATGTGTCTAGCTTAAAGAAGCTCAAGTGTGAATAAATTATGTGATTATGATTGTACATGAGGATGTGATGAATTGAGAAATGTGAACTCAATTATGTGAGAGTAAATCGACCTACAGAGGTCCAGATAAAAAATTGGCGCAGGAGTGCAATATATATGGCACAGGAGCGTAGATGTAACCGATATGAAACCAGTCAGACAGAGAGGTGGCGTAGGTACACCACTCATATGGCGTAGGAGAACCAAGTTGGCACATAGGAATGGTTACAAGTGATTTTTGGGTCATTTCTTCTTTAACAAGTTATCTTATCCTTGTGTACTAAGAAATGAACAGTATTCGTACTGTAGACTGAATTTTGTTGTTATTGAACATTGTTGTATATTCACTTAGCTTATTCATTGAGTTTTACTCACTAAACTTATTGTGTGTCTCGGGTGACCAGTAGACTGAGAGCTAGATGGAGGACTTTTGGTAATATTGATGGAGTTTTCTTGACAACCACGGACCGCTATCATATATTAACATGACCATACTGCAGAAATTCTTTTGATTTTGAATGTAGATATATATATATATATATAGTGAAATGCTGTGGTTGTGACTAGGAACTCTGTATGGAAAATGCTTAATGAGATTTTAAAAGAAATGATAGAGTTCACTATTAAATGACTGTTTAAATGTTATACTTTATATGTATAGTATTGGGAATGTGACAGTAAAGGTATCAGAGCAACTCCGCGTGTCCTCTGTACGGTGGTGGGGCAAACCTCAGCGAGGACGCTGAGTCCTTAAAGGGGGTTGTATGTAACACCCTAGGCGAATCCCACATTGGCAAGACACGGGAGAGATGCTGGGTCTATGAGTGGTTCCTTACCCACCTGCGAGGCGCCTTTGATGTATGGACATTGAAAGGACAAAACCGTGAGGCTCATTGGGCCAAAGTGGACAATACCTTGCGGCGGAGGTGAGGCGTTACACCAAGTTAAACTACCAAACCCATTAACCACAAAACTTCCTTTATAGCTTCAGTAATAGCTATATATTCAGACTCCGTAGTTGATAAAGCAATAATGGATTGCAACTGAGCTTTCCAACTAACACATCCTCTACAAATGTTAACACATGGCCCATTTGAGACCTCCTCTTATCAAGATCCCCTGCATAAATTGCATCAACAAAGCCCTCCAAACTTGTTTCTTCTTGTTCTATTCTGCCAAACACCAATCGTCTATTGATTGATCATTTCAAGTATCTTAGCAACCATTTTACTGCTTCCCAATGAACCTTACCCGGATTCGCTATAAACCTACTGACAACTGATACAACCTGTGCAATATTTGGATAAGTGCACATCATCAAGTATATGACACTCCCTATTGTATTCACATATGGAATCCTATCCATTTAAAGTTTTTTCTCATCTGTCTTGGGACACAACTCAGATAAAAGTCTAAAATGCACTGCCAATTATACACTAATAGCTTTTGCACCACCCATGCTAAACCGATGCAAGACTTTTTCAAGATAGTTTCTCTGAGACAAGAAGAGTGCACCTTTGTCTCTATCCCAATGAATGTCCATCCCCGATATCATCTTAGCCTTCCCTAAGTCTTTTATATCGAACTCAGTCCGCAGCAACTCCTTTAAGTCTTGAACTTTTGAGATTGCCTTACTAGCTATGAGCATATTGTCAACACACAAGAGCAAGTAGACCATATCCAGACATGTAGTTCCCCTATAGTAAACACGACTATCATAGGAACTCTTCGAGAAACTCTTACCAACTATGAATGTATCAAACTATAGATACCATTGTCTTGGACTTTACTTCAAACCATACAATGATTTTCTCAACAAGCAAACACAATGTTCGTTACCTGGAAGTTCAAATCCCTCAGGTTGGCTCAATATATCTTCTCTTCTAACTCACCATGCAAGAACACAATTTTGACATCTATCTACTCAAGCTCAAGATTAAAACAAGTCATAAAAGATAGAAGAACCCTGATCGACATCTGTTTCATTATTGGAGAGAAGATCTCATTATAATCAATCCCTTCACAATGTGTAAACCCTTTAGCCACTAGCCTAGCCTTGTATCTAGGCTTCTCACCTGATAATCATTCCTTTCATTTGAATGTCTATTTACAACCAACGAGTTTTTGTTTTTTAGGCTTCTTTACAATCTCCCATATCTTATTCTTATTCCAAGAATTAATCTCACCTAACATTGCCTTTTTTCACTAGATAGACTCGTCACAACTCATGGCCTCACAGTATGTAAGTTGCTCATTCCTATCAATTATATCAATTGTATTTAAAGCATAAGCTAAAAAGTCAGAGTAACTATACCTTTCTAGAGGCCTGATTTGCCTCCTTTCTCTGTCCCTCGCGAGTCTATAAGCTAGCTGTGGTGGTTTGTTGTTGCTCAGCCTCAGGTGCATCCTCAATTGCTTGCTGTCGAATAATGCTTATAGGTCCACCTCAAAACCAACAATCTGTAACTTTGAACTAGTTGCCTAAGATTTTTCTAACTCAGAAACTCCACCATGCTGTACAGTCAATCCCAGAATTTCATCTTCAGTGAAGACAACATCTCTACTAATAATCGGTTTTGATACTCCCTGAGCCTTGTACCACAATCTATAGCCTTTTGTACTTGTGGGGTAGCCAACAAAGATATATTTCAATGCTCTAAGCTCTAACTTCCCATCATTCACGTGTGTATATGCTGTGCAGCCAAACACTCTCAAGTTGTCATAACTCCCTGGTCTACCAAACCACAACTCCTTAGGTGTTTTGTAATCAATAGCTGTAGAAGAACTTCTATTTACTAAATAACCTATAGTACTCACAGCTTTTGCCCAGAAATCTTTTTCTAGTTCTGCATTAGAAAGCATGCACCTAACTCTCTCTACCAAAGTCCTATTCATTCTCTCAACTAAGCCATTTTGTTGGGGAGGAGGGTATGCCTAACTATTTTATGTCTCATAATCCAATGATCTTTACAATAAGAATCAAACTCAAGACTACAAAGCTCAAGCCCATTATCTGTTCTAAGTTTCTTCACCTTTTTATAAGTTTGAGTTTCTACAAGCTTTTTCCATAGTCTAAACTTTTCAAAAGCTTCATTCTTATGTTCTAACAAGTAAATCTATACCTTCCTAGAATAATCATCAATCAAGGACAATAAATACTTGTTACCAACATGCGAAGGCTTGCTAGCTGGACCCTAGAGATCTGAATGCACATAAGCAAGAGTACCATTTGTAGTATGAACACCGGTTGAGAAACATAGTCAACATTGCTTCCCAAAGACACAATGCTCGCAAAACTAAAGTTTAACAACTTGATCACCACACAATAACCCTTGACTACTCAGCTTCTTCAAACCTCTTTGTCTGATACGACTAAGCCTTTGATGCCAAAGCTTGATTTTATCCCTATTAGATACCTTTGTGATTGCTAGTTCACCAGTTAAAACCTTCCCTTGCAACACATACAAGCCTTTATGAATCTTAGCCTTCATGATAACCAGTGGTCTATTTGTCACACGTAACATCCTAGACGACGCCTTGTATTCACAACCTGTTTTATCCAGCGTGCCCAAGGAAATCAAGTTCCTCTTTAATCTAGGAGCATGCCTCACTTCCTTTAAGATTCTGACAGACTTATCAAACATCTTAAATCTGATACAACCGACATATCACATGCTACATTATTCTCTATCAGAACTTTTTCCCCATCAACAAATAGATAAGAAGCAAAAAATCCTTTCTTAGGACACATGTGGAATGTGCAGCCTGAATTAAGAATCTACTCACCATCAAATCTCATGTCCAACATTGTCAAAACCTGTGCACCTTCATAGTCAGATGTTGATATTATGGCATTAACATCCTTAACTCCATTCTCCTTTTTGTTCTTTCAATCAAGACAGTCACGCTTGAAGTGATTCTCCTTCTTACAGTGATAGCATCTCTTCCCTTGCTTGTATTTGACTTCAATCTCGACTTGCTCTTGCCTTTTTGCTCTCTCTTCTTAGATCTACCTCTTGCTATGAAACCTTCTCCATTATTTTATGTCTTTCTCTCAGTCCTAATCTCAAGCTCCCTAGATCTCAGAGCCTTAAGTACATCATCCAGATCAAGACTATCTCCACCATATTTAATTGTAGATTTAACCTCCCTGAAATTACCTGGTAGACAGTTCAAGAGTATAACTGCCTGGTTTTCATTACTAATCTTCTCATCAACATTAGCAAGTTAACCATAATCTTTTTAAAGTATCAAGATTATCTTCTAGCGCCTTAGACGGGTCCGTCTTGAACTTAAACAGTTGCTCTTTAAGAAAAATCTTATTAGATAAAGATTTAGTCATATACAAAGATTCAAGTTTTAGCTAAACCTTTGCAGTAGTATCTTATCCATCGATTTATCGTAGAGCATTATCTGCCAGATAGAGTATAAGAGTGGCATAGGCTATCTCCATGACCTCATCTTTCTTTTCCTTAGATAGATCTTCTTTTAGGGTAGTTTTTTCTTCAAGAGGCTTCGCGCATTTCTGCTACACGAGAATTGTCCTCATCTTCTTCTTCTAAAGGCCAAAGTCACCTTTTCCATCAAACTTCTATATTTCAAACTTTGTTCCAACCATTGCTTCTCACTTGAAAATTTTTAGAAAAGGTTATATGTGAAAATAAGCTAAAAAACAAGGCTATGATACCAGATTGTTATGAAACCAAGGATATCCACTAGAAAGGCTACAAAAGAATTTCACTATGAAGAAAAACAGATTACAAGGTGTTACAATTCTCTCTCTCACTAAGAATCACTCCCTTTTAAGCCCTACATGTTTCCCTAGAAAACCTGCAAGAGAGTATTATGAAGTCCTCTCTCAAATAGAAAAGAAAGCCTTTATATAGTGTCATAATCGTGAAGAGTAACCGCCATTTGTGATCTGCACAATGTGTCTTGTGCGGGAGCTCAATATCTATGCTTGAACATGAGGCGTCTTTTCTCCATCATTGCATAGTGGTGCAACTCATCTTGCACAAGAGCGCAACATCTCTGCCAGGTTGGGTAGGAGCGCAATACTTCTTGTGCAGGAGTGCGAGTCATCAGGTCTGACATCGAATTTAGCTAGGATTTGTGAGCCAAAACTAACATAATTGTTAACACAAAAAAGAAGAGCAAGTTGAAGCCAATCCATAGTTTTCTAGGGAGTGAATAAGAGAAATCTTCAAACTCGAAAGGGGATGTGAGGATAGAGAGGAAAGTCACAACTAAGATCAATGAGCTCCATACCTAGATGACATCCATGAAAGTGAAAATAAGGAAAAAAGTAGAGTTGAGTAGAATTGGACGACCTTTGTCATTGGAACCTCCAAAAACTAAAGTGGCAACGAAAACGGCAACTGCAGAGCATGACTAAGAGGCATCTTTTATCCATTTCTGTGCCGCTTCATGTTGATCTTTGTGACTCTCCTTGAAAAGGTCTTCTGCAGTCTTATATTCTTTATCACAGAATTTGGAGTAATAAGAGGGTATTACTTCACTCACTACATATAAACACATAAATATCAATGATTTAATTATTGTTTGTGAGTGGTACTATAACTGCAACTCATATACAATCAACTTTTATACAATTTGAGTTGGTAAAACATCACTGGATGGGAAAAAATAACAACACATTGAAGAATATTAAATTTTATGATATAGTAATTATTCATCTAATAATATTTTGTCAACTTAAAGAGTTGGTTATCAATGAGTTGAGATGTAACATTATTATTGTTTTGTTAACTACATATACTATTAGGTAAAAATTTAATTTTTTAAGAAATTTGAAAATGGGTTTATGGTTATATCAGGCAAAATATGGTTTTGAATTGAGTGTGTATAACCTTAATTTTTGCCAAGTTCTAAATACTCTTTTGAAAAAAGTTTTGAAGTTATACTACATATACAACCGAACGTGACACAAATTTACTAGGTAGGAAAAATTCGGACAAATTTAGGAGGAAATAAAGCATATTATGTAGATCATTAATTACTCGCAATGACAAAATACGAAAATAAGATGGATGAAGACTCATATTGAACCATTTTAACTCTTCTTGAAGTTGGCATGCAGGGCCAGGGCAAGTTCTTCCAGTATGACCTTCCGTGGTTGTAGCATGGTATAAAATGGTGTAGCTATACTTGTCAATTCTTGGGACCAACCATATCATTGGTACGTCCATCCTCTTCATGTGATCGAAGATCTCCTTTTGACGGTGCCTAATGGCCACATGCAAGATGTTGTGCCACATAGGAGTAATACTCAAAGCTGCCTGAGGATGCACATCAAGTATCTCTTTGACAATCTTTATTATTCCATTTTAGTGGCGTAAAACAATGGGTTTTTTTTTTCATAATCTTCTTTTTGGCCTTCAATTTCTTTATCGTCATTTGAGGGCACGTGGGTCCTTTTTTTCTTGTGAACCCTCTTCGCGAGCTTTTGTGTCCACTCCCGCACTGATAGGTACCGTTCTTTCGGGTGGAACATCTTTTATTTGCTCTATTTCATCTTGACTTTGCTTTTCCATGGCTTTCCTATGTAATTTCGGAGTTTTTGAAATGCTATCCAGCCACCAAGTATCTTTCCTTATTAGCATCTGGCCAATTTGAAAGTGCTTTTATGCTTTCTCTTTGCTTTCTGTAGTTCTTTCAATTTTGGGCATGTCGTTCATTTTTACACATAGATTAGATGGAGAATTTACTTGTACTATGCACTTGAAGTTTACAAGTCTTTAATATCGTGTGCATGCGTGGAAGAGAAAATGTACCTCGAAACAAAACTCTCGAGATCAATTGGTGAATCCTTTCAACAAAATCTGTTAAAAAGAACGCATTACATTATGCGGGAAATTAACACTGTAACCCCCTTCTTTTGGTTGAAGTAACAGTCTGCCCCCCACTTTTGGATAAGTAACATAGACACCCCCAGATTCCATCTGCCGTTAGAGAATCTGTTAAGAAAATTACACTGTAACCCCCTTCTTTTAGCTGAAGTACATTCTACCCCGCACTTCCGAATAAATGACATAGACACCCCCAGATTCCATCTGCCATTAGAGAATCTGTTATCTTAACTAGAATCTCTTGTGTAAAGACTTAACTACCCTTATTTGTCTTATTCATCAACAATTTTTTATTGTGAAGCTTTCTATTGACGTAAATTAAAGAATAAAAAAGTTGTTATGATGTCAGTAAGTGAAAAAAATAAGAATTAAAAAATCAAAAAGTATATTTTATACAAAAACTAAAAATCTAATAAATAAAGAAGTCAATATGGGCTCATATATCTTATTTGCAAACACAAGAACGAGCAAAGCTCTCACATGGCAGCTCATTTCCATATCTGAAACAACCTATTGTAGATTAATCAACAAAAAACATAAGCAGCACACAAATATTTTTTCTATTTCTTTTTTTCAAATCAACTTCAACTGCCCTGGTGGTATAGCAGTTGAGGGAAAGTAAAGACTCTGCAACTTGAGTCTTGAAGCAACAAGAGACGAAAAGAAAGGGAAAGTAAGAGAGAGAGAGAGAAATTATAAAATTAAATATATTATTTACATTAAATAGAATTTAATTGAAACAATTAAATATTAAAAATAATTAAAATAATTAATTGCATATTTATGTGTTTACATATTTAGTTAAATATTTTTAATCTTTTTTATAAATAAAAATTTAAATTTATTAAAGTTTAGAATAATTATTAATTTGAATTTATGAATTTTTATTTTTAATTAAAAATTTATATGATTTTGGTTGTTAATTATTTTAATTTAGAATAAAAAATTAATACACTATAATACAGTCTTTTATTAAACACAATATTATTTAACATGTATACAATGCAATGACAAACCAAATATAATATAAAATTTACTCAATTCTATGTAATGCAATTTAATACAATGTTAAAATTAAGTATACTTTATTCATTAGATTTTTAGTTTTTGTATAAAATATACTTTTTGATTTTTTAATTCTTATTCTTCCACCTACTGACATAATAACAACTTTTTTCTTCTTTAATTTACGTCAATAGAAAACTTCACAATATAAAATTGTTGATGAATAAGACATATAAGGGTAGTCAAGTCTTTACACAAGAGATTCTAGCTAAGATAATAGATTCTCTAACGGCAGATGGAATCTGGGGGTGTCTATGTTATTTATCCAAAAGTGCGGGGTAGACTGTACTTCAGTCAAAAGAAAGGGGTCACAGTGTAATTTTCTTAACAGATTCTCTAACGGCAGATGGAATCTGGGGGTGTCTATGTTACTTATCCAAAAGTGGAAGGCAGACTGTTACTTCAGCCAAAAGAAGGGGGTCACAGTGTTAATTTCCCTACATTATGCATAATCAAATTTAAGAAGTAGGGCTACTTACAGTGATTGTTACTAATGATATGACATGTGACATGCATTTATCTTTCAACTCTGTGATGAATGTTTATTTCAGCAGTTGGTTTACAGTTTTCTAGCATGCATGTGCATGCATTTGCTTTTAATCCCAATTCATATAGATTTCTCTTATGATCTGAGCTTTCCTAAGCATTTTCAAATTTTCTACCATATAGATTTTGTTAATCATAAATGGTTAAGATCTATTATATTCTATTTTCTCTTTAACTTATTATTTATTAACCATCAATAATGTATTTTGAATATGCTTTGATAAAAATTAGGTTAGAAGAAGATCCTTGTAAATAAATGGTTAATTAATAATAAAATATGGTATAATAAACTTGTATGAAATCATCTTGTAGTTATTGAGAAAATCCAATGTGAAATACAAAAAAATGAATCTCTCGGACTTATAATATTTTCATGTTTTGGCCCACTCTAGAGTTGCTCCAGCTTAATTAATAATTTGATTAACCAAAAATGTGTTTGCTAAACTATTTAATAGCTAATTATATTTTATCAAAGCTTGTAAAGGATATTCAAAAGGAAGTTAAGGCCGCTTTCGAAAACTACTTGATTACTTCGTTGGCTAATTAAATATATACATGTCTAGTTCTTGATCGAGAATTAATTGAATCAATACCACAATTCAATGTGTTTTACAAATTGATGAGAGGAAAATATGTTAAATAAGCTCAAAACTATAAATATGGAATCCTATAAAATAGCAATATAAAGTTTGATTAAAATACAAAAGACTCCAAGTTGGACATTTTTCTTCTTCTTCTTCTTCTTTTTTAATGAAAAAAATATGTATAAATGGCTGCTATCTACTTGAAAACTTTAGTATCATTGGAGTGTCAAATTTTGAAAAGAATATATAATTTGAAGAAAAAGAAAAGGAATTAAGGTAGAATTTACTTCGTAATTATCAAGTTAGAAAAAAGGAATGATCAACACTGAAAAAGCATAGAGAAGATAAATAACATGTTTTTTTTTTGGCACCTTGCAAAGTGGGAGTAAGAGAAAATGGAAGAGAGATAAACAAGATATAATGAAAGTCCAAATATACAATGATTTATACCAAAGAAAATATAATTAGAAATGTAGTATTTGTTTATTTATGGTATGTATCAATAAAGTTTTGTCATATTCTTGTCATTTTAAGTTATTACTAACTCAAAATAAATTAAGGTAACTAAAATTTCTTATGCTATTGATTAACTATCAAAGAGGGCATATTGAAAAATCAACCCGTGTACCTAGCTATATCAGTGAGTTAATTCTATTGTGTATAATTTGATGTAATAAAAATTATTAAAACATGAAAATACACAAAAATTCTTATAGTCAAAACAAAAAAAAACCATCTTGGGTTATAGACAAAAAGATTGCATATAATATGACTCGTTGTATACGTAGACAAATAGGGCTTCCTCTGAAGCCTGAGTGTGTGCTGTGACACTATCTCGTGTAAATTATAATTAATTATGCAGCTTAAATATTATAATCTCGAGTAGAAGCTAAACTTGGTGAATTTTCAGCAAATGACCCCCTATCCATTTCACTTTATATTTGTGACCCCTTTTTTAAATTTGATCATTTTTACCCTTTTTAAAGTGAAAAGACCAAAATACCCATAATACTTGGAAAAATAACAATGTAACAAAATCAGCCCTCTACCTCTTATATCCTTGCACGACTGAGTCGTGCTGGTAGCATGACTTGGTCGTGCAAAAAATAATGATATTTTTATCAGGTTCTTACTTACTGCATGACGCAAACTTTCAGATTTCACTTTCTTGCACAAGTAAGTCGTGCAAAATTCTGTGATAATTTTAAAATCTCATTTACTGCATGACTTGGTAGTGCTGTGTGCAATCACTCAACTCCTTTGTCCAGACATCACGATACATGGATCTGTTTTCATTTGCTCACCTCTGCTAGTCGCTCCCACCGCGCCTCGGTCTGTTGCCTGCTCACGTCCTTCATAGATATCCAAGTCTTTGTAAGATATAGATAGTATAGATGGATTTATGTTCCAAAATTGATGCTGTAATTGTTTGTTGGTGTTGGCACCCTGAACAGCAAACAATACGAGGGATAAAAATTGAAGTATTTACCTACTCTCGAAGCCCACTCCAAGGCTTTGAATTACAATACAAACTGAATTTTGTGCACCATGTTAAGTTAATTTTAACAAAATTCCAGATTGCATTTTTTCCAGTTGTGCAAGATGCCATTATATTTCTATACAATGCTCATTTACTACACGACGCGGTCCTGCTGGTTGCACGACTTGGTCATAAAAAATTTCAGATTTTATTTTTTTGCATGACTTGGTTGTGCTGATAGCACGACTTAGTCGTGCAAAATTTTGATATTTCTATGTTCTCATTTACTGCATGACCCGGTCGTGCCTCTTGCATGACCTAATCATGAAGATTTTCAGATTTTTTTTTTTGCACGACCGGGTCGGGAATGTAGCATGACTTGGTCGTGCAAAATTTCGTGATATTTTGTTTAAAGTTATCATTTACTACACGACTAGGTCATGCAACTTGTATGACCTAGTTGTGAAAAATACCAAATTACACATTTTTGCACGACTATTGTTGTGCAAGATTCCGTAATATTTTATTAAAATTCTCATTTACTACACGACTGGGTTGTGCAAGTTGCATGACCTAGTCGTGTAAAATTCCATATTACACATTTATGCATCAATGGGTTGTGCAAGTAACACAACCAAGTCGTGCAAAAAAGAGAAAGCATTATATGTGCACAATTACTACAGGACTTGGTTGTACAAATTGCACGACTTGGTCGAGCAAAATTCCAAAATTCACTTTTTTTGTACGAATAGGTTGTGCTACCTGTTTGTACAAAAAATAGCGAGCATGACTATGTTGTGTAAATTTTACCTCTTAGGAATTTTGTATGACAAAGTCGTGCTTGCTGCATGACATTGCAGTGCAAAGTTTAGGAATAAACAAAGTTTGCACCATCAACATCTAAAACAATACATTTTGTCTTGGTTTCAAAAGTCATACACAATTAGTCATACACAATTTGTCACAAAATATTGTCTAGAGTAGAATGCGAATAGCTAATGAGTCATGACTATATCACATTAAACCAATTTTTTCGCCTAGTTAATGGGAGAATACAATAACATCACCATCAAATAGCACAAATAAAGACAATTTCAACTTTTAATCCTTTATAGGAAACTGGAAATTGATTGACATTTTATGTGTTTGCTTGAGTTACAGATTTTAAAGATGGTCCCTAGATGGCCATCCAACTGAAACACATGAAAGACAAACAATTCCCATAAGCAAAAACTAGACCTTTGGCCAACACAATATGAAATGCTTTTGACATTGTAGTTCATGTGTCGCAAATCAATTAAGATAGGCTAAGCTTCCATCTCTCTATCCAGTCTATTCGTTTTGTCTACTATTCGTTAGAAGACATCGAGATGGAAACGTCTAGGTATGGAGCTGCCTTGCTGAGCCTGCCTCAAGTGCATTTGCAATGCATAGATTTTCACCTCGAGGGTTCTTAACTGTTCTTGATACTGAGAAAGCAACTGTTTCAATGTTGCAACTCTGGGTTTCTACCCTCAAACTCCTTCTGACGCTCATGTTGAGTAGCCACTGCACGTTTAAAAATGGAATTCTCCCACATCAATATCTGAATTTGTTCCATTAGCATCATATTTTTCTGTCCAATGAAAGATTATAATGATATAAGCCAACAAAATTTGTGGTTTTGGTCATGCTCACACAATGTGGATGCCAGTATAGTGTAATATTTACATATGCACAATTTCAATGTCTAATGAAGTCATATGCACATATGGTTCCTTTATTGCTAAAGGCCATCGATGTGAACAATGGTGGTGGTACGGATCCATGGCCGGTGATTCGAGTTCAAGGTGTTCCCCAACAAAACATAAGTTCTCATTTTAATAATCAACAAACTTGTTTTTTTTTTTTTTATATATAAGTTATCATGAACAAGCAACTAACAATTATGTTTTTCTATTTTTCAGCGGAGATTGTGGAGTTTTTATCCTATTGTACCTACGTTGTATGATCACTGGTGAGTCGATGGAAGATATACATCATGCAGAACATGCTCGATACTTTAAGAAGGAGTTAGCTACAGATATATTTGATATGAGATCATGGAAATGAGTTGTTCAACCATGGTTACATTTCCCATTTCCCAAATCGTGACAAAATGTACCATTTTTTAAGTTTGTTCACACTTTATCCAGTACCTAACATGTATCATGTTCTTGGAATTCTTCTAATATATGTAATATTCTTTTGGATATATCTTTGATTCAAGTGAATGAGTAATTACGTTCTAATAACCTTTGTTTATTTTAGCGTGTTAGCATTGATGTATAACTACTTGAATAGTAGTATCCATTAGACAAATATATACATGTTTTTTTTTTTCTTTTTCTCTTGCAAAAGTATTCATGACCAAGCAACTAATGATTACCAACGATGAAGGCAATTCAAATCGCGAACAAATAACATGGCTCGATACTCTACCATTATAAAAATGACAACGATTATAAGGAAATTTAAAGAAATTATTGGAAGCAATTGTTTGGCCCATTTCATCATTACTAAGCCATGAATGGATACATGAGAACCTATTTTTTGCAAAATTTCACAAGTCATCTTTCACACGAATGGATCGAGAACTCGCACGACCTAGTCATGGGAAACTGTAGTGTGAATTTATAATGTCATTGACAATTCCTACACGAATGGGTTATGCAAGTAGCACGACTAGAAAATTGAAAAAATAGCGATATTTTTATGTTCACAAAAACTGCATGACTGGGTCGTGCAAAGAATAGTGATATTTAAATTAGGTTCTCATTTACTGCATGACTAGGTTGTGCAATCGGCACAACCTAGTTGGCATGAACCAGTCGTATAAAATTTCAGATTTCACTTTCGTGCACGACTAGGTCATGCAAAATTCCGTGATAATATTAAACTGTCATTTACAGCATGACCTGCTCGTGCAAAATTTCATATTTCACATTTTTGCACGATTGGGTCGTGCCTAACTTTTCACTTAATTTTTTGCTCAAATGGGTTGTGAACTAAACGGCATAGTCATCCAAAACAAAAGTGAGAATTTGTTTGGAAATTTCATTGGGTGTTGACAATTACTACATGACTTGAGGGTGCAGTATTTCAGAACTCATTTCTCTGCATGATGGGCATTTGCACTAACACATCATAGTCATGCGATGCAATAGTCCTTTTTGATAAGGAAATTGAATTGAACGTATGTATATTTGTGCACAACCATGTCTTGCAAATTGCTTGACTGAGACGTGCAAAATTATTGGAAGAAATTGTTTTGCACGACAATGTCATGCAATATTCTTGAACCTATTTTTTTGTATGATAGACACATGCACTAACACTTTATTTAGGATAGAAAGTGAAATTTTTCTAAACTTCAGAAATGACTAACCAAAGTGAACTTTACTAATTTTGAAATAAAAATTATAAATCTCTCTTGGTTGTTGTTATGTTATTATGGAGATAGTAACAAAATATCTAAATAAAAAATCCTGGAATATCATTTATCACTTTTCCATTGTAGAAGCAAGCAGCAAGTAAAATTAGATAAGGTCATAAATTTCAAAATTTCAAAAGGTTAATTGTCAAAGTGGAATATCAAACACAAAAATTTCAAGAATACCATAGTTTGGACTAATAGTAACATGGAGAGTGAATAGATAAATATATCAAACTGGTATGTAATTGACCATCCCTTTTCATCAAGGGGATACCCTCATCCATTGTTTAGAATATAACTAGGCAGGCAAAACTAATTTCATTTAGTTATTTTTGCTCACATTTGAACAAGAGAATGAATTCCAGATTTCTTCTTCTATTTGTCAGAAATACAATGCAAACATATAATTATCTTACAATATAGCACAACCAATTATACGTTAAAAAAGAAAAAAATGGTTACATAATTAGGCTTAAGAGTTAAGAAGAACTAGCTATTTCTACAAAGGGAACGAAACAAAGCCTCTATCAACTATTTTCTCCACCAACTCCTCATGCTTCTTCAATTGCCTTGCCTTTCTCAGTTGCGCAAGACCATCTCATAAACTAGCAAACTTGGTTTTAAGCATTTCTCCTCAAATCATCTCCCTAAGCAACTTGTAAGCATTATTCCAATGCCCCATGCCATAATACATTGAAATTAAAACTCGATAAGCATTCACATTAGCCTCAATTTCATTCTCATCCATTTCCTTCTCCAGTTTCATAACCATATCAGTTGATTTTGAGTCAGCAAACATTTGCATCAAAATATTGTAAGTCACCATGTTAGGCTGACATTTCTCATAGCATTTTTAATCCAAACACCATGGCCTCCCACCAGACCAGAAACAATTTCTCTTTATGCTTTTGGTAGATACTTCAACACTACCTTTCCAAGAAACAAAAGGGCCAACTCCAGAAATAGCACCCTCTTTCTCACACCCTCAACTATAAAAATGAACCAAAAGAACCCATATATTATACATTATGAACTATAATAATGAACAAAGCAAACACTCTGAACTACGAAAATGAACAAAGACTATTTTGTATGTATTATTTCTGTATTTCACTAAAAACTAAGTAAACAATAAAATGTAATAAAAGCTGATAAGTGATTGGAATATCAATTGCATATGGCCAAAAGGAAAAAATGCCCTCTTGCATAAAAATATGGATAAGATTTTATCTAACATACAGGTAAAAATGACCTCTTTGAGAGCTTGTTTATAAGTGATAACCAGATAAAGGCTTATGATCTCCTTCACCTCCAATTGTTTTGGCTATCACCATTGTTTTCATTCACCCCAATCACTCCCAAAAAAATTTCCTGAACTTTTGGGACCAGAATGCTTACTTTATTTACCAGGATTATGATCTTCATGTCTTTCAGCATAAATACCCTCTTTCTTAAATTCTGGAACATCAACTTCCCAAGCTTTCTTGAACAAATCATAAAACTGTATGGACAACTCATTTTGCAAATGCCGTAAAAAAAAATTGGCCATTGATGCATATAAGATGTTTGACAATAGTGCTGCTCTGAACTCTATTTACTTAAGGAATTAGCAATTTCTAGTTCACACTAAAACTGAAGTCTAATAACTGATAGATTATAAAATGAGAAAACTGCACCATCCAAAAACTTAACATATTTGTCTTTTGATTGAAGACTATAATTTACTTATTATATATTGTTTTATTTTGGATAAGCCAGTAGATGGCCACATAGGCTGGCATTCAAAAAATACCAATCCAAAAATTTATGATTCAACTTTATATAAGTTAAACTTCACTTTTAACTATCTTTGTCCATTACATTCTCAACAGTTCACCATAGGATGAACTAGAAACACAAAGCTAATAGCAACATCACAAAACCTAGAAGCCACAGAAGCACTCAATTCAAGTAAATGCTACACAGACTGATTAAAAAAATTAAATAATTTACAAAGATCTTATGTAATTATTCGCTGCAACAACATCAAATATCTTCTTTACCTTTCTGAAATATATATATATATATATAATCAATGATATAATCAACTTATCATCAGCACTATCCCATGCCTTAAATCTTTGAACTTCTTTTTTTCCTAGTGCATTCTTTATCATCATCATTAGAGACGTTATGCAAACTCAAGACGTTATAATCAATTTCCTAATCCTCCATTGAAATTTCCCACATTTCACAACTTCGAAGTTAGAATCTTTTCCCATCAAATCAACCAAACAAAAAAAAAAAAACTTGAAACTGTGACCCATATACAAAAATAAAAAAAAAGTAGAGCAGCATTATCTTTGTAACTGAACCAGCTAGATCGTTAAATTCAAAGAGACCCAAAAACCAACAAACAATCAATCCCATATAAAATCCACAAACGGTTCCGTTTTCTTTCTCATTTTTGGCAGAAATAACAATCTCACACAAATTCAAACTGCACAATACAAGGAAACAACAATGTTGATCTATTGTTAAATAGACTTACAGTTGCCAGGCTGCATGTTTCAGGGAGCTAAAAAATCGGGTCTAGGCGTTGTGCAGAGAAGGACATCCATATCTTCAAGAATTCAACTCTCTAAGCTTATATCGCGGTATATGTTCCTTTGGCTTGCATTTATAAGCCTAAAAGGATAATTATGTCTTTTTAAATGAAAAAAAGGGTTACATATATGTAAAATTGAAATGGGGGTTACATTTACAAAATTGACTCCAAAAAGGGTCATTTCAAAAAAATATCCCCCTAAACTTCAACCGTAACTATTCAATACCTTGACAGTTGAACTTGCATTTGTTATTCATGTTCCGATTTTCGCTCTCTAGATTTGCTGAAGCCATTTCAACATTCTGATCATCATCATCGTTAACACCAACTTGAATGCACGTTAAATTTTGGTAATTAATTAAAGTATTTTAATGATTTTAGAAACTATATAAACGGATTGACATGTTTTAACATAAATTTTTAGCTATCTATATACCTAATTAAATGGTTTAGATAGCTATATATATATAGATATATATATATAGATATATATATAGATATATATATATGTGACATTTAAAGTGAAAAAGCAAGCTGCATGATTTAATATTGATAATTCATCAATTCTATACTATTGAATTAGGTAAAACGAATGATTAAGAATGATTAAAAATTGGTATAAGATTTTGTGTCAAAACTTTACTAAAGAGCAGCCTTTTCCTTCACTATAGTTGCAAGTCAATTTTTGTGTTTTGGAATTCAGGAAAGAAAAGCTTCAAAACAAGAAACCTTTTGGAAAAGCTTCAAATCAAGAGGTTTGGCTGTTCACTTCATTGATTTGACTTCACTTTATTTACTTAAGATAAAAGATAGCTGCGATATTCATACAGCACTAAAGGAGTGCCCTCCAAATGTCAATGTGGTATCCACTCCTGAAAGCAGAGGGTATAGTAGCTAGCAGCTCGAGAGCAGTCTTGTATTGTTTGCCTTGGAAAACAGTGTTTTCAGTTCTTTGGACTTCCAATCGAGTAGAGATTTATCCAATTTCAGTAAAACTAATAAAGCCCTCTTTGCTTGTGCTTCTAAGAAAGTGGTAAACTTAACTAAGAATAAAAGAGAGAGAGAGAGAGAGAGAGAGAGATAATGAGAGTGATACCGAAGTGCTCTCCTTGGATGGCATCATGTAGAACCGATGCCCGGGCAATGGGGGCATGAGCTTTATCACTTGTTTCCGTTATTCTATAACGGTGAATATCATCCAGCTTTCGATGAGGCATTTCATCTGGTAGGGAAGCTCAATACTTGAGTACCTTATTTCTTCCATAAGCAGCAGCTCATCGATAACTGCCTTTTTCCACCAAGAGCTTCGCGGCCTTATAGTTCCTGCAGGTGGCTGCCTCATGAAGAGCTGTGTTTCCGGAGGCGTTTTGCAACGTATACGCATCACTTGTCATCTCGTTATCCTCAATTAATTCAAGTAAACCTTTGAGCGGGTTCTTTCTTCCGCTGTACATTGCTAAATGAAATGCAGTGTCATCACCGAAGGACAAAGTAATTAACAGATGCCAAGCTCCATTTTCTTTGTACCAATTTACCATGGCATCCCAGTCTCTTCTCATGGCTGCTTCATAAGGCTCCTTCACTCTCAAAAATTCCATCTCAAATAACCAATAATTAAAACGTTCTCCTGTCAATTTTAGATGTGTGTTTCGTGGTTTCGTATATATTTGGCAGCTACTTAACACTTATGTATGGATGCTGCGTAAATGGTGAGTTGATGAGAATACTTTGCCAAATGGTATCTGTTCTTTGCTTGATTAGTTAATAAAGCGAACTATGACTTTATAGGAATCGAATAAACTAAATTAAAGTAATAAAATTAGATGCTCTAATTATACGGGTGATACCAAGTTGTCGGAACCTTTGTCCTTTATATAACAATCAAGTCTGGGGATATATATAGTATACTATGTCATTTATAAGTTATAACATAAAAGATATGGAAGCTAGCCATATGGGATCTGTGCTTTGCTTGAATATTAATTAACAAAGTTCAACTATGTACTTCAGAATCACATAAAATATCTGTGATCAAATTAAATATCTAAACGAGCAAACTTTAATTAAACTTCTAAAACACAATTTTACATTTATAGCAAATAAAGAGAAAAAGATCATCCGGTATAATTGTTTTGAAAAGTAAAAACGAAATATAAGATGAGTGTGAAGAGTAGTTTATTTTCGGTTTTTTTTTAAACTTTATTTGTTCTTATAAGTAATTTTATTTATGGGTATTCGACTAAAAAAAGAATTTAAAAAATGGTTGTGAAAATAAATTTGTTGGGTGCAAATAGCATCACATTATAATTAGCTCTACAAATCATATATCTCAATCCAACTATGAGATGAATGGTATTATTATTGGTGATATTGTGTATGTTAATTATTAAGGCAGATCAAAGTTGTTTGAAAGATTTATTTATGATATTAATGTACTTCTATATAAAAGCTTATTAGGGATTTCTAGTAACATAGGACAGACAACAAAATGGGTAACAATGTCATAAAAATTTGTGTTTCAATGTGTTGGAAAATATAAAAATATAAACAATAACCCAACACAAGCAACACGAGAAAGAGAAAATATAATCATGAAGAAGAACAATGTTTTAGATCTAAACCTTTATTCTTAATTAAAATTGAAAAGATATAAAACAACTTTATATAGTATTCAAATACAAGACTAATTCTACTATATATAGCAACTTTAGTTGTGTTCTACAGGAGTGATCTTCATTAGTCCCAAAACTTGGTTCAAACACATATCTGAGACTTATCTTTTCTGTCCCCTTTCTTGAATACATAAACGCATAGTTGACGTTCATCTTTTTCATTCTCAACTCCTCTTTTAGGTGTTCATCAAGAAATCTCGTCCCTTAATTCGTTGGGTAATGTTGCGTGCATAAAAGAATGTTCTTACAATTAAAAATATATGTACCAAAACATATATACATTAGGCACATAACGATCATTATATGTTCAATTGTGCATTGTTAAGGTTGAGCAATATATGTATAGAAAGGTTGGCCATTTGTGTTATCATTATATCAATTATCATATTGACAGCCATAAACAATTAGTAAAAGAAGTTTTGTAGTCGCAGTTAGATTGTAACAGAGAAAGAATTCAGTTTCATATATTGAGAGAAACTTGTATCGGAAGTTTTCTGTTCTATTAATGCTTGATCAATTGAGTACAATATACACTTGTTTATTTATACAACAATATGTTATTCTTCTAACTAACACTGCTGACTAGGATAATAGAATACAATGTAACTAATATTGCTAACTAGGATAACAGAATGCAGCAATTCATAACAACTAACTTCTGCAACTAACTTCCAGCTCATATCTTCAATATGCCCTCTCAAGTTTAGCTGAGATTGCTTGATCCAGCAAACTTGTTTTCTGTTGCAATATTAAGTTTCTCTCTAAGGAATTCAAATCTAGTTTCTGCTAGGGGCTTGGTCATGATATCAGCTACTTGGAATTCGGTTGACACATGCTGTACAGTCAATTGTTTTGACAGAATTTTTTCTCTGATGAAGTGCACATCTACTTCTATATGTTTAGTGCGTGCATGAAACACTGGATTGGCTACTAAGGATTCTGCTCCTTTATTGTCACACCATAATATAGGTGTATCCTGGAGCTGAAATCCTAACTTTGTCAGTAAACTTTGCAGCCAAATAATTTCGGTTGAAGCCTGAGATAATGCTCTGTATTCGGATTCTGTTGATGATCTTGCTACAACTTTTTGTTTCTTTGAAGACCAATATACTAAGTTTCCTCCTAGATATATGCAGCATCCGGATGTGGACTTTCTGTCATCTACAGAACTTGCCCAATCTGCATCACTATATCCTGTTAGGTTGAGAGACTGCATAGGCTGAAACATTAGTCCATAATCTGAAGTTCCTTTGATATCTCTTAATATTCTCTTGCAAGCCTGCCATTGTAGGACAGTTGGTGATTGAAGAAACTGGCTTAATTTATTAACAGCAAATGATATATCAGGTCTTGTCATGGACAGATATTGCAATGCACCAACAATGCTTCTATAAAGAGCTGGCTGTTCAAACTTTTCACTGTCGCTACTTGACAGTTTTAGATTTGCTACCATAGGTGTTTTGGCTTTCTTGGCTTTTAGCATGTTGCATTTCTTTAACAGATCCCTAACATACTTTTTTTGAGTTAAAAGTAATGAATTTGAATTTCTATGAACTTCAAAGCCAAGAAAGTAGTTCACCTCACCCAGTAACTTGAGAGCAAATTGTGTATTTAGGTCTTTGATAACTTGCTGAATTCTGAAAGCATCATTGCCTGTAATTAGGATATCATCCACATATACCAGCAGAAGAATAAGGACATCTTTTTGTTTATAAATGAAGAGACTCGTATCAACTGCTGATATCACAAACCTCCACTGAAGCAAGGCACTTTTTAGTCTGTCAAACCAGGCTCTAGGGGCTTGCTTGAGGCCATATAAAGACTTATGTAACTTGCATACAAAATGTGGATGTTTGCTATCCACAAAGCCACAAAGCCCTCAGGTTGATGCATGTAGACTGTTTCTTTTAAGTCCCCATGAAGAAATGCATTTTTAATATCAATTGTTGAATTAACCACTGATGTGTAACAGCAAGAGCAAAGACCACTTTAATGGTGGATGGTTTAATAACAAGACTAAAAGTTTCAAAAAAATCAATTCCAGCAGATTGTTGAAATCCCTTGGCAACTAACCTTGCTTTGTATCTCTGAATTGTACCATCAGATTTGTATTTGATTCTAAATACCCATTTATTATCCACAATATGCATATCAGCAGCAGCAGGAACTAAGGACCAAGTTTGATTGGCAAGAAGTGCATTGAATTCAGTCTGCATTGCTTCTTTCTAGTGAAGAGAGGATAATGCCTGAGAAACTGCAATTGGTTCAATGGTTAATAAAGAGTCTGATGTATTGAGTTGAAATACCTTTGGCTTGAAGATACCATCTTTAGCCAGAGTAATCATAAGATGTATATCAGTATGTTGAGTTTTTGATGAAACAGCAGCTGGTGTACAGACAGTTTGAGAATTTTCTGAATTGGAATTAAGTGTAGGGGAAGAAACATCTGAGAGAATAGGATTCTGTACAGGAGATAAGACAGGAGAAGAAGCTTGTATACTTGGAGTTGAGGTAGTAGGTATCTCAGCAGGTATAACATAGACATGCTTAGAATGACTGTAAGGAAAATTAGATGGAATGATCCAGGGATTGGAAGCTGTGTTTGTGGTAGTAGAAGCTGTTGCAGATTCTTTGTGCTTGAAATCTGTTGTGGTTTTGAAGGGAAATATGTCTTCATAAAAAGTAACACTTTTAGAGACATAAATTCTTCCTGAAGAATGCAAGCATAGGTAACCTTTGTGGCAGCTGCTGTATCCAAGAAATACACAAGTGAATGTATGGAAAGCAAACTTGTGTTGGCTGTAAGGTCTGAGATTGGGAAAACAAGCACATCCAAACACCTTCAGCATGGCAAAATTAGGCAATTTTTGATATAGTTTTTGATAAGGAGGCTTAAAATGTAGCACTGCAGTTGGCAATCTATTGAGTAAATATGTGGCTGTATGAAAAGCATGCCACCAAAATTTGAAAGGTAGAGCAGCTTCAGCCAGCATTGTTAGTCCCATTTCGACCACAGTTCTATGTCTCCTTTCCACAGCACCACTTTGTTGATGTATATAAGGACATGAATGTCTGAAAACAATGCCAAGATTATCAAGTAAGGGTTTCAAAGGTCTAAATTCACCACCCCAATCAGTTTGCAAACGCTTGAGCTTAGTGTTAAACTGTCTCTCAACCAGATTTAGAAATACAGGAAATATTTTAGCAATATCTCCCTTAGACTACAATGGGTAAATCCAACTGTATTTACTGCGGCCATCTACAAACAGCAGGTCGTATGTATAGCCATCAATGGATTTTATTGGAAAGGGTCCCTACACATCAGCATACACTACTTCAAGTGGTTGAGTTATAACTGTTGAGGAAATAGGATATGATGAATGACATTCTTTTCCAAAATGACAGGTTATACATTGCAGCTTGTTATTAGTTTTACTGGAAAACAATTTACATTGTGATGCCACACGAGTTAATACATTTGCATTTGGGTGGCCAAGTTTCTTATGCCACAGAATTGTATTAAACTCAGATGTGCATTTATTAACTACACATGAATACAAAGAAACAGGTTGTACATTAGCAGATAACTGTTCTGTAATGCTGCTGTCACCAGTTGAAGTGAGTTTGTATAGTCCTCTTTCAAGCTTGCCATGAAGCAGTATTTCTTTGGTTTCTTGTCCTTGATAAGACAAAAAGAGGGATGAAACTCCACAAATAACCCATCATTATCCTGAAGTAACTTAGAAATGCTTAACAGGTCTTTTGTAATGCCAGGAACATAAAGAATTTTACTAAGCACCAGTGACTTTGAATGCAGTGAATAATATAGCAAAGAATAGCCAATATGTAAAATAGGTAGAGTGTTACCATTGCCAACTTGCACATTTTTAGTTCCATGATATTCATTAGATAAACTCATGTTCTTCATGCTAGAGGTGATGTGATCTGTAGCTCCTGTATCCAGGTACCATGATGAGTCTGCAACAGCAGTAGGAGTGGCTGCATGAGCTTTTTCTTTTGCTTGCTGTGATGCTATAAAGGCTTGTGACGGTGGATGCTATGAAGTTTGTGATGCACCTCCTGAATTGTATCCTGAAAAACTACCTATATTACCCTGAAAAATGATGTCAAACCTATGGTAGCATTTGACTGCAATGTGACCAGGTTTACCACACAGTTGGCATATTGTTCTATTGTTCATATTTCCTCTGCCATTTCCATGTCCATTTCCACCAGCATGGAATCTACCAGAGTTATTTCTACCACGACCTCTGCCTCTTGCATTGTTATTAAATGCTTTAGAGTAATTATATCCATAAGAGAATTGGTTAGAAGCTCTCTGTGCTACATTGACACTGTGATCAAGGTGCAATGTCTGAGTTACATTGTGTTGAGCCAATCTAAGTTCATAGCATTGAAGCTAAAACTGTGCTTCCTCAATAGAAATACATCCAACTCTTGAATTGATGTTGACAACAATGGCATCATACTCAGGACCTAAGCCATCTAGGATGTGCAACAATAGATCACTATCAATAATTTCATTTCCTATAGCAAACAATGTATCAGCTATTTCTTTCATCTTTAGGAAGTATTCTGAAACTGTCATGGATCCCTTCTTAGTTGTTTGAAGTTTATGTTTAAGGAGCATCACTTGAGCTCTTGATTCTGTAAGAAATAGTCTTTCTAATGTATTCCACACATCCATAGCTGTTTTACATCTTACTACATGTCCATACATTGTTTCCAAAATTGATGATAAAAGCTAGCTTAAAACAAATTGATCTGTTCTTTTCCATAGCAAATAATCTGGATTATGATATTACTATCAGGATCAGTAGAATTATGTACAGAAATGAAAGGTTAAGGACAGATCTTATCTCCATTGCTGAAACCTTGAAGATCATAAGCTCGAAGTGTAGGCAGAACCTGAGATCTCTAGTATCCATAATTGTTTCGGTTCAACTTTATAGACAGAGTGGGAAGAACTGATGGAACTGAGATCAAAGGCATCATTGTTGAGGATGAGCTAGAACCTCCATGATTGTGATCTTGTTGAGTTTGCTGAGGAATCTGGACATTTGTTGAGTTTGTGCCTCCATTCAGATCTTGATTGTTTCTCAGGAAAGTAAAGTTTCTAGGAAAAAGATGTGCTGGATAAGCCATTGGCTCTTATACCAAGTTAGATTGTAACAGAGAAAGAATTCAGTTTCATATATTGAGAGAAACTTGTATATGAAGTTTTCTGTTCTATTAATGCTTGATCAATTGAGTACAATATACACTTGTCTATTTATACAACAATCTGTTATTCTTCTAACTAACACTGCTGACTAGGATAATAGAATACAATGTAACTAATATTGCTGACTAGGATAACAAAATGCAGCAGTTCATAACAACTAACTTCTCCAACTAACTTCTAGCTCATATCTTCAATAGTCACAAGACACAGCATTTCAAAGCCTATATGTTCTCAAAGATTACAAGTTTGCTACTGCTTACCTAGAAGGCAAAGCTTGGCCTGACACCTTGTCTTTTTTACTGTGTAATTGACCCACAAGGCTTGGCTCGGGTGCTTCACTTCCCCCCATGTAGTAAAGGTCAAAACCACTTTTGACCAAATTTAATTTGGCCATATATATTAGGAATTTGGGATCTTATCTGTTAATTTTTTTTATCTAAATTATAAAGATTTTTTTTTTAAAAAAAATCACTTAAGCTAATAGTTAATTCTAAGACAAAAGAGGATTAGCAATATTTTCAAAAGTTGAAGAGAGGCCTTTGATTTTGTATATATTAAGGCTTAGAAGAGGATATACAGTGAATTGTGCCTCCAAAAGTTGTAGGAAAGAAAACACTGGTATATATAATTTTGGAACGGGCCCTATGCATAGCATGATATATTTATGTAGATTTGAGAGTATATATTTTTATTCCTCTTCATGACTCTATCTTTCAAATTGAAATAAAAATAGATTTAATTTGATGAGGATGCAACAAAATTTGAAATAAATCATGAGTGCATATTACATATGTTCAACCTTTTTTTGGGAGTATATATTAAATCTTACAAGATCAAATCAATCATTGTTATTTGATTGTTGGTGCACTTAAAAAAATAAGTATATCGTGTTGGAGAATTAATGTTAATCCTACATCTACAAGCTTAATTGGACTTTAGAAAAGTAGCAAACTTAACTTATAACTTTAATTAGATTTGCTAATGTTTTAAGTTTATACATAACTTTTTTGGTTCAAATATAAATTTTGTTTTATCCTTTCTTAGGAATGCAAGTAAAATATAAAGGCCATTTATTTTATTTTATTTCTATTTTCTTTTAGGTAATGATCTCCATGGGATATAGGGTGTTTTTTTTCCTTCATAATTTTGAGATAGCTCAAGTTTATCTATTTTTCAATGAAAAGAAGGGATTAGAATTTCACTAAGGACTAAAGGGGCATTTCGTTCATGAACTTAGGATGTTCAAAACCTAAACATAAAACTAAAAATTTATTATTTGTATTCTTAGTGTTTATTATATTCATTTTAGCACACGTTTAATGTATATAATATTGATCTTTTTATGTCAAAAACTATTAGAAGTAGAAAACGGGTTATCTTATCAAGAATTTAAAAATGGAAAAAAATTGCATCTAGTACTCACAATTTCAAGAAATAATTAATGTTAGTAAATTAGTTTCATTTTCTTAAATAGAAATTATTAAGTGTATTTGTTCTATTTTTGAAATTATTGAAAGCTAATATAAAATTGGGTGAATAAAAGATTTTAACTCATAAGAGTAACCTGCAGAAAAAATTTCATATATTGATTTTTTAACTACTTTTCTTTATTGTAAGAAGCAAATGACTATTTATAAAAGCAGTAACTAAATTCGTTTTCTTCAAATTTCTTAGACCCATTATTTAAGGAATTATATCTAAATAAATTTTACACCAAATTGGAATTTAGGTCGAACAAAAATTTTATGTTAAAGCTATCCAATATCGTGGCATGGATGAGGAGTCTTAACTCTTAAAGATTATAAGAAAAAATAAATCAAGATTTTGAAAGTGGCTAATGTTTGTCCAACCTTGTATGCGCCACGTTAAACTTGGCATAAACCACCTGATGACTTGCACTAATGGAACTATAACATAGTATATATACCAATATACACCAATATTGGGTTTCTCAGAAGTTGGCGGAGGAAATTGCCAAAATGAAAATATGTCAAGTCATGTATACGCACCACAAAAGCAATAACGATAATGGACATCAAGAAATTTAGATGGTGGCTTGTGATGTGACTACTACAAATAATGATAAAGTAGACAAGCTCAAGGATTGGGTCCACTAACTACGGGAATTTCTTCGGGCTGCCTAATGGTATATACTGATTCTGTTCTTTGCTTAATTTATAAATAAAGTACAAAGTTAATTTAAGATTTATGAATGTTGGACGCTTAAATATATAGATTAAAAAAAAAAAACAGATACAGTTATAGCATTTTTAACGCATAGTTTAACAATTGATAGACTGAGAGACTCAAAGGGATCCATCTCCAAAAATATATTTTAATATCTTGTCAAATTAAACATTAAACATATACATCTGACACAAAATACGCAAGTATAATCAGTCAAAACAAGCTTATTGTTTTATTGTATATGTATATGTAACATTTAACATATGTATTTATTCCATGAAATGACATAACAAACACACCAATATTCAACAAAAGAAAATGACGGATTATTAACCATTAATTTGTCTCTAGGGCAAACGACATAAATCTCCCAAATCAGTCCTTTTTGCATTTGATCTCAGTAGATAGACAACTTAGTAACCTAAAAGGACGAGCCTTACGGGTAGCTGTTGAAATGTAACTCATAGTATCCGTCACTGCAACATACAATGGGAATTGCATGAGTGCGAAAATGGCAATAGGAACCAATGCGGCACTGTAAGAGAGAGTCTTGGATCACCCCCACCGTCTTCACGCTTGGTGAGATAAACTGTTGCCCTGAATGCGACCATAGTTGTTGCCACAGAAAAGAAGAGCAAGCATGTTAGTTTTCAAGGGAGTGCATGACGAAGATCTTCTAATTCAAAAAGCGACGAGTTGATAAAAAGGAAAGTCATAACTGAGGCCAACGAACTCCATAAGGAAATAACATTCATGATAGTGAAAATAAGAAATAAGGTGGGGTCGAGCAAAATTGGACGACCATGCTCACTGGATCCTCCTGGTACAGTATGGCCAGCTGCAAAAAATAAGGTGGCAACGAGAATGGCAACTGCAGAGCATGACTGCGATGTCTCCTTTATCCATATTCGTGCCCCCGTAAGTTGATCTGTATGACTTGTTTTGAAGAGGTCTTGTGCAGTCCGATTCTTTTTATCACGTAGCCAGGCGTAATGAGACAGCATGACATTCTTCACTTGCTGCATGCAAAAGGTAATGTTTCTAATTTTAGTTTATATCATACAACATACTTCTTGAAATAATAAGGATGAATATTTTTATTCATGGTTGTAAAATAATTGTACATCAATTTATATAGGGATGAATTTCCCAATCAAAGATCTAAATCAAAGCCTTAAAATAAGCTAATCATCATAAAATAATTTATCATCAAATCATATTGATTTGATTACAGTTAAGTAATCTTCTAACAAATGGTAAAGAGAATCAATCACATTAATTTACAAGATTTTGTAATCTCAACACTCCCTCTCAAGTTGGTGCATAGATGTTGCACATGCCCAACTTGTCCAGACACCTTGTGAATGCTTGAGTTGAGACTGCTTTGGTAAGAATATCAGCTATTTGATCTTCTGATCGAATCTTTGGCAACTTCACAATTTTTTTTCTCCAATTTCTCCTAAATGAAGAATCTGTCAACCTCTACATGCTTTGTTCGATCATGCTGAACTGGATTATGAGCTATATCACATGCTACTTTATTATCACAATACAATTGAATTGGTTTATTTGATGAATATCCCAAATCCTGTAAGAGGAATCTTAACCACAATGCTTCACAAATTCCAAGTGCCATTCCCCTATATTCAACTTATGCACTTGACCGTCCAACAACATTCTGCTTCTTGCTCCTTCATCTGACAAGATTTCCACCTACAAAGGTAAAGTATCCAGAGGTAGATCGCCTGTCATCACTCGCTCCAGCCTAATCTGCATATGTATATACATCTATATTTTCTTTTTCTATGTTTTTAGAGAATAAAATTCCCTTTCCAGAAGTTGATTTCAAATACCTTAAAATGCGCATGATTGCATTCATATGTTGCTTACCAGGATTATGCACAAATTGACTGACAACACTCAATGCATAAGCAAGATCTGGTCTTGTATGTGCTAAGTACATTAGTCTTCCAACAAGTCTCTGATATCTTTCTTTGTTAACCGGAACCTGATCAACCTCAACACATAATTTCAAGCCTTCTTCAACTGGTGTTTCAGCTGTTTTACATGTTGTCATGCCAGTTTCTTGTAATAGGTCTAAGGTATATTTCCTTTGGGATTGAAAAATACCTTTTTTTAATCGAGACACTTCTATGCTAAGAAAATATTTCAAAGGACCAAGATTTTTCATTTCAAACTCAACCAAGTATTCCTGTAGAATTCTCTTTTCTTCTGGATCATTTTTTGTAACCACCATGTCATCAACATAAACAATAAGAGCAGTGATTTTTCCCTGTTGCTTTTTGAGAAACAAAGTGTGGTCTGAGTTTCTTTGGTGATAACCAAAGTCTGTCATAGACTTTGTAAATCGTCCAAACCATGCTCTTGGAGACTGCTTTAATCGGTATAATGATTTTCTCAACCTGTAAACCTTTTCACTATGTCTTTCTGGTATCCTGAATCCAGGTGGAATATCCATGTAGACTTCTTCGGACAATTTATCATGTAAAAATGCATTCTTTACATCGAACTGTTTCAGAGGCCAATCCGTATTCACTACTAGAGATAATAAGACCTGTACTGTGTTGATCTTAACCACAGGTGCAAATGTTTCTGTATAGTCAATTCTATAGGTTTACGTATACACTTTTGCCACCAATCTTGTTTTAAAACGCTCGATTTTTCCATCGGCCTTGTATTTTACTGTGTAAATCCACCGACACCCAACTGGATTCTTTCCTGGTGGTAGATTAGTGAGTTCCCATGTTTCATTTTTTTGCAAGGATTTCATCTCCTCCTTCATAGCTGCCTTCCATCTAGGATCAGATAATGCTTTCTGCACACTATTAGGAATAGATATAGTAGATAATTGATTTACAAATGACAAATTTGATTTAGACAGGCAATGGTTAGACACATAATGGCTCATGGGATATTTTACTTTACTAGAGAGATCAAGCTCATAAGTAAGTTCAGGAATACTTCTAGTAATACGCTAGGGTAATTGTCTTTTAGCTGGCTCACTTTCCACATCAAGAACATTCTTAGCAGATGATTGGTATGATATATTATTAGAAGATGAAGTTGTGTCTGGACTTCTCAGGATTAAGGATTCAGACAAAGAATCACCATTTTTAATCTGTTGATGTTCATTACCACTTTGAACCGATGAAGAGATACTAGTTTCAATTTCAGGATATTCCTTTCCACTCCAATCCAGTTCACCTCCTCCTTGATTGTATGTCTTTCCATCTAATTTACATGTGTCTTGATCATTTGAGTTTTTAGAGATGAAGTCATAGTCTGAAGTCTGAATTTCCTCCTGATACTCCCCCTAAAGTTCAGACTTGGAAAAATACATTGAGTGTTCATGGAAAACTACATCCATGGTGACAAACATTCATTGGGTAGCATGATGATAACACCAGTATCCCTTTTGGTGAGCAACATAGCCAAGGAAAACACATTGTAATGCCCAAGGAGTGAGTTTATGGCGTTGATGCTTATGAAGATAGACAAAAACAACACACCCAAAAATATGATGTGATAAGTTTGGAATAGTCGAAGCAATGACTGCCTCAGTAAGAGTGTGAAAGGGTGTCTGAAAACCAAGACAGCTTGAAGGTACTCATTTAATTAAGTATGCTGCAGATGAAAGAGCTTCGCCCCAATAGGATAACGACATATGAGCTCCTATTAACAATGCACAAACAACTTCTAAAGATGTCTATTTTTCCTCCCGGCCTCCCTATTCTGTTGAGGTGTATTGGAGCAGGTAGTTTGATGAATTATTCCATTTGTCTCCAAATAGTTTTAAAGTTCAGAACGTTAATATTCTCCACCATTGTCACTGAAGAACGTGAATCTGTGCATTGTACTGAGTACAAATTAGTTTATGAAATTTCTAAAATAATAGATTCACTTCACCTTTGGATTTCATTAGGCATAACCAGGTCATCCTAGTACAATCATCAATAAATGTAACAAACCAACAAGAACCTCCTAAAGCGGTAACTTTGGATGGACCCCAAACATCAGAATAATAATCATAAAGGAACTAGACTTTCATTTAAACTTTGTTGAAATGGAGCACGATGGCTCTTTGCAAGTTCACAAACCTCATATTGAAAATAAGAAATATTAACTTTTGCAAATGGATTGGGAAATAACTTCTTTAAATAACCAAAAGAAGTATGCCCCAAACGTTTGTGCCATAGCCAAATTTCAGTGTTCTTCTTCTCCCCTTTAGATCCATCTATCATCAAAGCCTGGTGGAATTTATCTGATTCCTTTGTCACTAGGTCCAGATAATACAGCTTTCCTTATCTAATACCATAACCAATCATCTACTTCGTTTGAATGTCCTTAAATTCACAAAAATCAGGCCAAAAAATTACAATACAATTCAAAGTGGAAGTAATTTGAGAAATAGACAAAAGGTTAAAATCTAAGGAGGGAACAACAAGTACATAATCTAAATGCAATTTATCACTCAAAGACAAAGATCCTTCCGCAATAAATAGGGTTAAGGTACCATTGGCAGTAGAAACTGATGTTTATATGGACGGTTGAAGGTGTGAAACCTATCTAGCATCAAATGTCATATGATCTGTAGCACCATAATCAATTATCCATGTAGTATTAAAAACAGGTGCAGATACATTAAAAAACTTACCACAATTATTTGCCGAAGCAATTAAAACTGAAGTTTTCTCTATAGCATTTGTCTTTGCTTCACCAGTAGTAACAACAGTTATAGAGGCGTTCTTGGAATTCTTTTTTCGGCTATGATCCCACCATTCTGGATATCCAACAAGTTCAAAACATTTGTTTTTTATATGGCTGATTTTCTGACAGTGAGTATGTTTAAGAGATGCTTTATCAATGTTGTTGTCAGACTTTGGATGGTTGGATTTAGCACGGTCTGATCGATTCCACGCTAGCAAAGCAAAGACATCAGAGTTTTCAGATTCATTATTCAGGGTTGCATGATGTACCACTTCTCGTCGAACAATAGAGTAACATTTTTCTAAATCTGGACTTCAATCTCTCTGCAAAATTTCACCATGTATTTGTTCGAGATTTCCATCTAATCCTGTAAGAAAAATATGTACCCTAAGCCGGTTGATGGACTTTCTGTATGCATCAACGTCATGAGGATGTTTCATGATCACTTTATCACAATGGTCGAGTTCTTGAAAAATTTTGATCAATTCTCTATAACATACGGACAGTGGTCTCCCATTTTGTTTGGCAGCAAATGCTCTTTGGTTCAAACAAAAAACTTGTAAATCATCACTTCGATCATAAAATGCTTTTGCTAAAGCATCCCAAATATCTCGAGCAGTGGGTAAGCGTAAATAACACTTCATAATCTCTGGGGACATTGACATCAATAACCATTTCTTGACTTTTTGATTCTTAGCATACCATTTTTCATATCCATCATAGAATTCTGCAGGTTGCTTTTCCTTTCCACGAATATATGACAATTTTTTCTATCAACAATGTACATTAAGTTGAGACCAAAAATCATAGTTGGACTCAGTCAAAATGATTCCTGCATTGAAGATACTCTTTGATTGAACAATTACAGGAACAGATTTCGTTCCAGATGATGATGAACTATTTTTGTCACTCATTTTTTTTCCTTTTTTTCTTTTTTTCTTTTTTACCTTTTTTAACTTTTTTTCTTTTTTCCTTTTCCCTTAAAAAAAAAACTTTGAGAAACTTTAAACTAAACACGTAATGCAAGAATGGAAAAATAAAGTAGAGGATCAAAATGAAATTTTTAAGAGGCAAACATCAGGATTCAAACCTTAAGGATCAATATGTAATTTACCTTGGAGCACTCACAAATCCACGTGGATGGACTTCTCTTGTGGTGGACTGGATGGTGGCCTACACTTGTGGTAATCTGCATGGAGGCTAATGGCTTTGACAATAATAAAAGAACAAGGCAGCTTTTTTTTTTTTTTTTTTCGTATGGATTTGATCAAAGTGTTTAAAGATTTCAAAGTTTGATAAGATAATTTCAAAGGCTAAAATTTTGATTGAAAAAGAATTTAAACAGTAGATAAAACCAGTTGTGGCTCTGATCCCATCTTGAAATAATAAATTAAAGGTGAATATTTTTATTCATGGTTGTAAAATAATTGTACATCAGTTTATATAGGGATGAATTTCCTAATTAAAGATCTAAATCAAAGCCTTAAAACAAGCTAATCATCCTAAAATAATTTATTATCAAATCCTATTGATTTGATTATAGCTAAGTAATCTTCTAACAAATGGTAAAGAGAATCAATCACATTACTTTATAAGATTTTGTAATCTCAACAGTACTTGTGCATTTTCATATTAATGAATGATTGAGATGTATGTATATTCTTTTTCTTCATATATATATATATATATATATATATATATATATAATCATCAATCACATTTTTATTAAAAGATGATATAGAGATGAGACGATGAGGAGATTCTTATGTTATTCGTTCAAAGTTATGCGACCACCTGATAATATATTTGTATATGACATACTAATAATAGATTTTTTTTTTCCGAAATATGATGACTTTCCTCATTAATTTTCAACAAGAATCTTTTGTTTCATTTCTATTTTTGTAAAATAGAACATTAACGTAGTAATCTAGATATACTATTTTTAGTTAGGTAGATTGGTTTAGTAAAAAATTGATAATAAAAAAATTTAAAGGGTGGTTGTATTTAGCAAAATGGTTTTGGATGGCCCTATTTAAGTGCAAACACTCGTTAAAGTAATACTTATGTTTAACGGAAATGATTGTATTATATATGTATATATTACTTATAATAAAAATAGGAAAATGGGATCGAAGCTCGCATGGAACCATTTCAACTCGTTTTGCAATAGGTATGCAGGGTCAATGCAAGTCCTTCCGGTAGTACCGGCCATATCTGTGGCATGGTGTAAAATGTTTACAAACAAAGATACTTCAAGTAAGATGGTACAGTCTTTATTACTCCCATCTTTTTCAACCGATGGAAGATCTCCTTTTGACTAATGGGCACATGCAAAAAGTTATGCCACATTGGAGAACGCTCAAAGCTGCCTGAGGATACACATTATTAGGGCTGATGAAATACGTTTAAAAATATTATTTATAATAACGAATATATAATATAAATTATTTATTTGACAGCTACAAAACATTTGTGCATGGATGCTGCGTTAATGGTGAGTTGATGAGAATACATTGCCAAATGAGATCTGTTCTTTGCTTGGTTAGTTAATAAAGTAAACTATGACTTTATAGGAATCAAATAAATTAAATTAAAGTAATAAAATTAGATGCTCTAATTATACGGGTGATGCCAAGTTGTCGGAACCTTTGTCCTTGATATAATTATCAAGTCTGGGGATACATAGAGTATCCTATGTCAGTTTTAAGTTATAACATAAAAGATATAAAAGCTAGCCATATGGGATCTGTGTTTTGCTTGAATATTAGTTAACAAAGTTCAACTATATACTTCAGAATCACATAAAAATATTCTTGTGCTTCCTGTGAACCAATTGATTAAACATCTAAATGACCAAACTTTAATTAAACTTCTAAAGCACAATTTTATATTTATAGCAAATAAAAAGGGAAAGACCATCCGATATAATTGTTCTGAAAATTAAACATGAAATATAAGATGAGTGTGAAGAGTAATTTATTTTCAGTTTTTTTTTTTTTACTTTATTTGTTCTTATTAAGTAAATTTATTTATGGGGATTTGAGTAATAAAAGAATTTAAAAAAAAAGTTGTGAAAATGAATTTTTTGGGTGCAAATAGCATCATATTATACTTAGTTCTACAAATCATGTATCTCAATCCAACTATGAGATAAATGGTATTATTGTTGGTGATATTGTGTACATTAACTATTAGGGCAGATTAAAATGGTTTGAAAGATTTACTTATGATATTCATGTACTTCTATATAAAAAGCTTATTAGGGATTCTAGTAACTTATACAGACAACAAAATTAGTAGAATGTCATAGAAATTTTTGTTTACATGTGTAATAAAATATAAAAATATACACTAACCCAATACAAGCAACACAACGAAGAAGAACAATGTTTTAGATCTAAATCTTTACTCTTAATTAAAATTGAAAAGATATGTATAGAAAAGAACTTTATATAGTATTCAAACACAAGACTAATTCTACTATAGCAACTAGCAAGTACTTAATTATTAAATCCATCTCTAACTTAACATGGATTAATTAAAAAAGAGTTTTATTAATTTTGTTACTTGTAGTAGCATCTGATTTCTCTTTAAAAGTTTGCTCTTCATCTATCTCTCTCTCTCTCTCTCTCTCTCCGCCCCCTCTAACAATCCCCTTACTAAGCTCGTCAAACTCAACCCAGAACTTCAATCCAATTACACATACACACACGATTCGATTCTGCATATTCAGTACTTTGCATTTTCTTCATCACCACCTTTTCCTCTCGAAAACCCTGTAAAGCAACCAACTTCCATATCACCCTTTTGACTCCATATAAATCTCATCTATCTCTTTCTCTTTCGCTTTCTGTCTAGTTTTTGCATGATGGGGCTGTGCACAAGATATCTAATTCTACTTGTTTGGTTTCTTGATGTTATTCATATTTGCTGTTGGGCATTTCCATGGCTCAAGAACCACAAACGTCTTCAACTTAATTGAAACCAAATTCCAAATACAAAGGTCACTTCTTGGGCTTCTTGCCTAGACATTTCCCAATCCCAGCTTCAGGCCCTTCAAGGAAACATAATGACATTGGCATACAAAATTGGAAATCCCCATGAACATCCATCCATCATCACAAAAAGAGATGTCTTTAAACTAAAGGTGACTCTCCTTATATTAATTTTTTTCTTTTAAATTTTCTTTTTTCTATCTTTCAACAATATGATGAGGAGTTGGCTGGTCCTGTGATAAGTGTCTATTTATATATCATTTTCATATCAATTCGTCCATGTTTCTTTGCTATATTCCTTGGTATTTTTATGTTTTTGTGTGGTTTTTGATGTTTGTAGGAGTTTTGGAGGAACTTACACAAAATTGGAGTAAAACCCTTCATTTTCACCTCTGCTAGTCAACCAATTTCTTGGAGTTGATTGTATCGATATACAATTAACCGGATAACATGCTATATACCATTGAAAAGCTCTCGAAGTCTATTTTCTGGAGAAATTTACGGTTCACAAATTTATGTAGTGTACCGAAAGTTGTGGTAAAAATGGTATGAGAAGTGTATATTTGTAATTCCATATATCACTGTAGCATGTTATTAAATACGGGGCACTGTAGCAAGTTACTGTAGCAGAGTATTTAAACACATTTTAGGGTTTTATTTTCATAACTTGAAGAGGGGAAAACGTGGGAGGAGGCTGCATTTCTGGATTTCTCTCATCCCTTGGAGTTCTTGAAGGAGAAAGAAGATTTTGAAAGAGGAGGAACTACAATTCCAAGAAGATTCATCTACAAAGAAGATTTTCAAAGAATTTGCTAAGTTCTTTCTTTCCTTTTCAATTCTGGAATTTCTCTATGTTTTATTTGTTATTCTGATTGAATATGTGTAACTAAATCTGAATTGGTTGAGGGTGATTTCAAAGCCCTTGATATGGATTTTGTGAGTTGATTGTGTAAGAAATTGTTATCCAATTCTCTAATTGAAGTTGCTTGTATTTTCCCATATCTAATGCTTATGATTGCTTACTGATTGTATTTGGAATGGCCAACTGAATATAATCTGTTGTTGTCTATTGCTAGATTAGAAATCTTGATCCGTAATTGTCATGAATTTCCAATCATTAGTAGCAAAATTGTGATCAGAGATTGCAATTGGAAAATACAACCTAGGTTAAATAATCCGAACTTGTGTGATTATTGCTTAGATCAACCTATCTTTCTCATCGTAATGCTTCCATTGAATTAAACTTAGAGAGCTTGTTCTAGGTTGTTTAATGGATAGAGATTAAATAAAGAGCTTGTTTTATTTAACAACAAAGTAAGGAAAGATTGGGATAACAGAGCTTGTTGTTATCTACGGTTGATAACTTCAATGCTGTAATTGGATTACAATTCTATGTTAATTCACAAATTCATATCTTGTGGCAGAGAAAGAACCCTTAACCAAGTGTCTCTCATTGAATTTTCACTCATTTAATATTGTGTTGTGTTATTCTTTATTTGCCTTCGTATTCAGTTTAATTAATCATTCAACAAAACCCCCCATATTTAGTTTATTGTTGCTGAAAAATAACAAATTCAATTAGAATCAATCCTCGTGGGAACGATATCTACTTATCACTTTATTACTTGTGCGACTAGTATACTTGCTAGTTTCGAACGCATCAAGTTTTTGGCGCCGTTGCCGGGGATTGATTTTCTAATCGATTTGTTATTTTGTTTTCATTGTTGATTCATATTTTCTTTGTTTTTCTTTTCTGATTGTTTGTGTTTAGACAACATGGCAGTAAACTTCTATCAATTCAGTAGCCGATTTGAGCCACAAATACCATGGAGAGTAAATGAGGTAAGCACTCCGAACATTGAACAACAACTTTCTGAGCTAACCTCTCTTGTGGAAAACATGGCTGTAGGACATATGCAGAAACCTTATGCATGTGGGGTATATTCTACCATGGAGCATCCAATGGACATGTATCCAACTTTACAAGAAGAAGATATGGAACAAGCCAATGCCATGGGTGGATTTCCAGGATAAACAAGGCAATGTTATGATCCCTTCTCTAACACTTACAATGTCGGATGGGGAGATCACCCTAATTTTAATTACTGGAATCATCAACCAATCATCCCAAATGCCATACCAAATCGGCCACAAGGTTTTAATCAACCTAGAGTGCATCAACCATTTCAAATGCAACCACCACCAATGCCACAACCAGCACCACAACCAGCTCCAGAAAACTCAGGTATGTCACTCCAGGATATTGTTAATGCACTTGCCACTAACACAATGCAATTCCAGCAGGAAACTGGGGCAAGTATCCAAAACCTGGCAAATCAAATGGGACAATTGGCCACTAGCATGAGCAAATTCGAGGGCCAAGGCTCAGAAGAATTATCTTGTCAAACGGTGATCAATCCAAGAGAGAATTCTTGTGTGATAACTTTGCAAAATGGAGAGCAATTAGATGTCCTGCCAAAGAAATCACAAACTGATGAAGGAGATGACACCACTTCCACCATGAACAAAACACTGACTTCTCAGGTAAATCCTATAACTCCCATTCCTTCATATGTTTCTCCTCCACTTTTTCCTAGTAGATTTGCAAAATCAAAGGAGGAACAAGAACAAGAAATCCTGGAAACTTCTCACAAAATCGAGGTAAATATACCACTTCTGGAGGCTATCGAGCAAGTACCTCATTATACAAAATGTCTCAAGGAGTTATGCACCAGCAAAATAAAGTTAAAAAGAAATGAGAAAGTAAGTGTGGGGGAAGATGTTTCAGCTGTATTGCAAAGGAAAATTCCTCCAATGTGCAAAGATCCAGGTAACGTTCACCATGCCATGCACCATTGGTAAAACCAAGTTTGAAAGAGTTATGTTAGATTTAGAAGCATCTATTAATTCATGCCATATTCTATTTATGCTTCTTTAAATCTTGGACCTTTTGCGAAAACTGGTATTACCATTCAGTTTGCTGATCATTTTAATGCATATCCCAAAAGAGTTGTGGAAGATGTGCTTGTGCAGGTGAATCAATTGGTTTTCCCAGCAGACTTCTATGTCCTTAAAATAAAGGATGAGACATCTCCTAATCCAACTAATACCGATTCTTTTAGGGAGACCATTCAAGATTGATGTTCATTATGGCACTTTGACCATAGAGTTTGATGGCAAGGTGATATGTTTTAATATTTTTGAGGAAATTAGGTACTCTAATGACTTACATTCTGTTTTTGCAGTTGACGTTATTGATTATTTACCACAACAATGTTTTGAGTTAACT
>SNVD02015022.1:0-95865 GCA_013180625.2 Boswellia sacra | reverse complement strand
TACATATATGAGAGAGGGAGGGGGGGGGGGGGTGTGGGGGTGTGGTTGGGGTGGGGGTGAGGGTGAGGGTGGAGGGGAAGAAAACCTTTTGATAACAAAGTCTTAGTGCTGCAGTTGCCATATGTTGAACTGTGTGCTGTAAGTCCGCCAAAACGTTGTTGCATCCTCTCTTACTCAGATTGAAGCAGTTTGTAAAAATGAATTTGATCTTGCGCGATGCATTATAATTGATGCATTGAAATAACTTTTCCATTTTGAATTGATCTAATTCTTGTACACTTGATGGAGGCGTTGGTAATGATTGGAGCTGCTTACAGTTACTTGCGTCTAAATATTCTAGTCCCAGTGGAAGCTCTGGTATTGACTAAAGCTTTTCACAATCGCTCAAATCAAGCCATTTCAGCTGCAAAAGTTGCTTGATACTTGTAGGAAGATTCTGAAAATTGTTTCCTCTTAGATGTAGCATTTCCAACGAGGATAAATAACCGATATCTTCGGGGAGTTTTGTTAGACTGCAAAATGCCAAGTCTATGTTTGTCATTTCCCTCCAATGTATCACCGAGGCAGGTAGTTGACTTATGGCAGTAGAGCGTGCATAGAGCCTTTTCAAATGTATAATATTCCCCAAGTTCTCCGGTAATTTATCAAGTTTTGAGCAACCATAAACATCAATGTTAATAATAGATGTCAAATTACAGATGGTGCTTGGAAGAGTCACAAGATTTTCACAAAAGCTCAAAGCCAACACACGAAGACCATTTAGATGCTCCATCGAAGATGGTAACTCTTTAATTGACGTCATGCTTAGATTTAATTCCTCCACGTTGCCTGAAATCTGCGGAAACTCCCTGAGATTAATGCAAGACGAGAGATTAAGATTTATAGGAGACTTAAAATGAAGGTTGCTCGGAAAACTCCTAACAGTTTTGCATCCTCTCAAACTTAAGATATGGAGATTGGTTAGATATTGGGTAGAAGAGGAAACAGCAAGCAAGCTTTTGCAATGTCCAAGCTGTGGGGCATTGAAGTGATTGAGATCAATCAATTTTGAATTGGAACAATGCTGTGACAAAAAGAAATGACAAGAATAAATCAGTATTGTGAACCACACAATCTATCACTCATATTTATAATTAACCATTGAAATTGAATCATACCTTTGGTTCAACCGAAAGTTGATCATAATTACCAAAGGGCAGGCTAAGCTCAACAAGATTCTGTGGACTAAAATTTGATGGCAATGTTTTTAAAGGACATCGATGCCAGTGGAGATACCTCAACTCATTGGGAAGATATTTTAGTCCTTGAGGAAGATGCACTCTACAAATATTTTCATATTTTATACAAGGCACATAGAAATTAAGAAATTTAAGATTTGGCATATTTTTAAAGACTCCCGAACTTAGATGCACATCTTTAGTTTTAGAAATGTCTAAGAACAAGCCTTCAATTGCATTGGTCCCCTTCATTGCCAAAAAGGAAAAAAGTTACACAGATATGACAAATAAATTTTTCCAAAATTCTTTAAACAAATTACTCAAATCAAATGACACTTACTGTGTTGTTCCTCAATACTTGAATGGCATCCACATGTCTCCACACCCTACTACGTCTTCCAGGTACCTTGGGTGATTCTTGCTGAACAATTTCCCAACCCATTTCTTGGAGTATATCATGCATTTGTATATGGTTCGACTTTGTTATACTGATAAGCGACTTATCAATAAGGACATTGAGACCAGGATGAAAAGAGGTGTAACAACTGCTTAGTATTTTTGTTACATGGTCAATATCCCACCATTTGAAGAAGCAAGCAATGTCCAAAAATATGTTTTTTTCTTCAAAATCTAGGCCTTGATAGCTAATTATTAATATATTGTAAATTTTAGGATTAGAAATATTCTTTAATTTATGCAATGCACTTTCCCATTCCTGTTGACTCTTTCGATATAGGGAGGAACCTAACACTTTAAGAGCTAACGGATTGCCCTTGGCATACTCTATTATGCTTTTTGAGAGCAGTGCAAAGTCTTCAAGTGGAGGGTTTTGTTTAAAGGCATAATTACAAAAGAGCTGAAAAGCACGTTGTTTGTTGAGCCCCTGAACTTGATATATGCTTTCCACTCCATATGCACAAAGGACTTGTTTATCTCTTGCAGTTATAATGACTCTACTTCCCAAACCAAATCCAACAAGCCCTCCAGATAAAATTTCTAATTGCTCGAATGCATTAACATCATCAAGAACAATTAAAACCTTTTTGCGTTGGACTCTATGCTTAATGGATGTGGGTACAGTGTTGAGAGTAGGAATATTAAGACTTCTTTCATCTAGTATTTTCGAAAGAAGCTGCTCTTTCAAATGAACTAGTCCATATTTTTCTGATTCCTCTCTAACATTTGCAATGAAACAACTTCCTTCAAACTTACTAGAAATTTGGCTGAAAACAACTTCAGCAATGGTTGTTTTACCTATGCCACCCATACCCCAAATTCCTATAACTCGAAAATCTGACAAACCAATGCTCATTAATGATTTAATGTGCTCAATTTGTGAATCAATTCCAACTAGGCCTTCACAATCACTTGAGGGTGATAAATCATTCAACTTCTTCATAATATCTCTTACAATTTCATCTACAAGTTTGGATTCAGGCCTAGCAAATGTGAAGAACAAAAGTTACGAGTTAAAATAATAACCACAGAAGCAAAATAGTGTAATTTATGAAGAGATGACAGGAACAACATTGAAGCTATTGGCATAAGCAATAAAATCATAGTTTCTGTATACCCAGGTAGCTAGTTTAAGGCATTATGATCTATCATGGAATGTCTAATTGAATCAAAAAATAAACTGAGACAGATTTACCTTATCTCCATTGAATCCCACCCTGATAGATCGGCTGCTTTCGTCAAAGCATCCCTCCACTTCTGAATTTTCTCCGCCATACCCTTGAAGCGTTCTTTATGCTTTACAAAAGCATCTGCAAAACTTGGACTCTGTTCCCTTATGTCAGAGCGGTTTATTCGGTAGAAAACTGGTATAACCATTTGGCCATTCATTTCCCTGCATTCAAGAATCTTTGCAAGTTCATCCAGGCACCATCTAGAAGAAGCATAATCTTTAGAGAAAATGATGACCGAGATCTTCGAGTTTTCAATTGCTTCCAAGAGTGCAGAGGGAATATTATCTCCTCTCTTAAGTCCATCATCATCGATGAAGGTTTGAACTTGTTTTCGACACAAAGCGGCATAGAGATGGCTAATGAAGTTATCACGGGTATCCTCTCCCCTGAAGCTAAGAAAGACATCATATTTGGCTTGAAAGATAACAGAAGAAGCCATTCGTAAAAATTAGAAGTTTGGTGTCGGGCAAGATCAGAGGACACAAATATAGAGATTCTTGACACAATATGTAGCTAGTTATATAATACGCCTCTTGGGGAAAAGCAAATGAGAAATGAGCTAAGTGGAAGTCCTTGTCAATTCACAAACTGACGCACTAACTTATTAGAAAAATGAACCAAAAAGGAATAAGAATCTGTTGGGGATATAAACCGCATGGCTTTTTGAATAAATGATCCATGCGTTATATATTAAGCAATTGGCTTCACCAAAAGAGACTTTCAAATTAAGCGCTTAAGAGAATCTTCTTTGTACATATTCCCCGCTTCACAATTTATAAAGAAAAGGAACTTCACTTGCCTCCACGAGGTTTCAATAAAATAACTTATATCCCTAATATAATTGCTATTAACAATTTTTTCGTTGTACACAGTTGCAGTCACTGATACTTAAAAACTATTGGACTCCATTCATCAGAATAACTGGAAATGGAGAACAATCTCGACTTGTGCAAGGCCAACTTGGAGGTTAATGGGCCACCCAAACCCAACTCATTGTTTAATTTTAGACATGGGGTGGGTATGGGCAAACCCATTACGCCATTTTAACTGTAATTAGTAATATAATTCAAATTATTATAAATTTAATTTTAAACTTATTTTTTACATTTTAAGCCTATTTTAATGAATATAATTTAAATTTTATTTTTTATGTCCATCTTTTTAACATATTATAAATAACTATATTCTAAATAATTAACTCTAATTCGTAAAAATTTACTAGTATTTAAATTTAATTTGTGGATTTCTAGCCTAATTATGTCGTAATTTAAAATTTTTAACTTTATAAATATAACATAACACTCTCAATAGTGTTAAAAAAATTACCAATAAAATAATTTATTTTATTTATTAGATTAAAATTTATTTCTTTATAAATAATTAAAACTCAATTACAATATACTTGTGTTAGATCAAATCAATCATTTTTCAATCTTTATTTGCTTCTTATGTAATCTAAGTTTTATTTTATATATATACTATGATTCTAAACCTAATGTTTAGACTTTAAGCCTAGTTAGTTAAAATAATTAGATTTTAAGATTAGTTTTAATTTATTATATATATGTGTAACTTAATTTGCGAACCTTTAAGCTTATTCACCTTTCACCGACAGTTAATCAATTTATCATCTAATTTGATCTATTATAAATAATAGAGTTTTAATTATGTAATTTGTTCTGCATGATACAATTTAGAGGTTTCAAATGATAACATATAAAGCTCAAATTAATTTTTATAAAATAAGTTTAATAAAAAAAGAAATGCCATTATCATGTTTTTCTTTATTTCTTGTCCTCTAACAATGTTTTATATGCTTATTATAGATACAAATATAAAGACAGAACAATATTGAAAACATTTGACAAATTTACAAAATTATTTTTTATCATTAGTTTAATTTAATATATACAATCATGTATATAATTATTAATTTATTTAAAAATATTTTATAACAATGAAATATATAGTAAAAATAAATTAATTTCTACTTAAATCAAGTTTTACTTTCTTAAAATCAAATAATAAAAGAATACCTCACAACACATAAAATGTATTTTAATTAAATTTATTGTATATCATATGAGTTTTATTTTTTTAAGGCAAAATAGAAAATTTTAAAATTATTTCAATTAAATCACTAAATTAAAACCATTGGGGTGGGCCTTACAATGGGGTGAGTTTGGGTAAATCCAATCCACCCCAAAATTTTCATGTGGGTCGCATGGGATTGGGACCTATGGGTTATTTTGTCATGTCCACCATGGACATGAACCAAAGCATGAATCATTGTTCAAGAATGAAACAAAACAAGCGATTGAAAAGTGAAAAGAATTCACATCAGTTGATGAACCAAGAACTCACATTCCTGCAAAGAAACAGGATGCAGGGGATGCCCATTTGAGGATTTGAGCTGGAAACGCCTTTTTACATGGGAATTCGATTGAATCTGAGACACCTATGTCGAGAAACAAGACTTCATATAAAATTTGGAAGCAACCGACCTTGAACCAACTATCATTATTGCTTTTAAGGTCTAACAGCTGACTTGCCACATTCCATTTAAAATTATGAAACCTAACTTGTTTGACATATTTGCCTCTTGGTTCAAATCGTTTTGGAAGCCCATTTCCTAGCTTTATCTCTGAACTGAGCTGAGGAATCTTCAAATGCTTGAGTTTCATTCGAACGACTTGAATGGCACAGTGGATCTAGACGTGCTTCTCCTCGAACTCGAAGTTTACAAACACTAATTCTCTCATCAAAGTTAACTGTACAATGCTAGAATTTCTGGATCTTGGAAACAATCAAATAAGTGGTACTTTTCCTTCTTGGTTGGGTGCTCTTCAGGAATTAAAGGTTTTGATCTTACAATCCAATAAATTTTGCGGTGTAATAAGAGAACCCGAACGGATTTCAAGTTTCCCAAATTGCATATCATTGATCTCTCTTATCATTGATTTACATGTACGCTGTCATCAAAATACTTTTCATCTTGGAATACCATGAAAGTAATTTTCAATGCAAAGATCAATTGAGATATATCCAGGTTGAACTAGAGCCAATAGGTGTTCCAGCTTAATTGATTATGATAACTTCCAACACTATTTGTTGTAAGGACTGTATCAAGCTCTTCGAATTTGTCTAATAACTCTGCTTACTGTCCTTGCAAAACTTGACAATCAGTTCCCGAGTACTGCTGGGATTGAACTCTCTTTACCGATTGCTGTAATACGTCACTCAACATAGTCAGCGAGTAAACTTGCAGAAAACAGGGGAGAAAGCAGAGGAAAAACAGAGTAGCTCATGTAGTTTTAAGATTTATTCGCTAAATTTTCATTTACTTGTTTGATCAGCTCATGTCCGTCCCATCAGCAGCAACATTTTTCAAAGTTAATAAGTATGGACTCGGGATTAAGAAAAATCTTATCAAAGGCATATAAAATACTTTGCTTATATTCAAGTCAAAACAAATTCGAACTCGTACACTTTGGCATCTTGCTTTTAACTCATACCTCATCTTGCTTTTAACTCATACCTCAATCAAATACCGACTGAACAAATTCTAAGCTTCCAAACTCCAGTTAATGCTCCAGTTGTATGATTTGTAACAGCCTTGCAAGCCAGGTCTCAAATTGCCAGAGAGTAAAATGTTGATAGACAGACAATTCTTGCTCTGATCATCGTATAAAGAATGATATTCACAAGTAATACTTGATAATCTTTCTTTTCAATACTGAAATTCGTAGAACAAAAAAATTGTAAAATGCAACAATTGTTAGGATCAAGCATAATTGATAGAGGAACTACCATTTGGTCAAGAGCATAAATGTTCGCATATATAATTGCAAGGTAGCATGCCAAAGTCACTCATAGACCAACTTATGTGAAAAAAGTGTATTAACGTGCGATTATTGCTCTCATGCAATTAACATTCACGACATGAAATGTGTATTACAATCAGGGGCGCAACCAACATACTTCAATGACGAATTAAATTCCAAAAAGCAGAAAATAACATTTCTCAACCAGTTTTTTTTTTTTTTTTTGGCATAGTAATAATATATTTATTCTGTAATTTATAGAACAAAATTGAAACAATCCTGACAATAACTTACTCAATTTCTCTTCATTTTGTAGTGAGATAAACTTTGAACTATCGTCTCCAGAGAGCAAGCCCAAGAAGCTCCAGCAGCCAAAGAACACCAAGGCCGCAGAAGAAATAAACAACGAAAGTCCTACAATAAGGGAACAATAAGTTGCCTGTGGCACACAGATTATTATAAAAAGAAGGAAATCCTTCATTGTTACTAGGAGGGCAATTGATTTCTGCCATTCAGCTGCCTCCTCATCAAATGTCTCAGCTCTGCTTCCATTTGTATCAGTTTGATCTATTGGCTCCCCAAGCTCTTGGCTTTTGATAGCAAAATTCTCAATATTCTTGCTATTTGTTCCTCTGGTACTCAGATTATCATGTAAGGAAGGAAATTCTTCATTGTTAATAGAAGAAGCTTTGATTTGTGGCATTTCAGCTTCCTCCTCATCAGATTTGCCACTCATGCTTTCATCTGTGTCAGTTTCATTTATTGGTTCCCCAAACTCTTGGCTTTTGACAGCAAAATTCCCAATATTTGTTCCTCTGGCATGCAGATTATTATAGAAAGAAAAAAGTTCTTCATTGTTAATCAGAGAAGCATTGATTTCTGCCATTTCAGCATCCTCTTCATCAGATGTGTCACTTCTGCTTCCATTTGTGTCAGTTTGATATATAAGTTCCCCAAACTCTTGGCTTTCGATAGAAGAATTCCCAATATCCTCAACATCGGTTCCTCCGGCACACAGATTATTATAAGGAAAGATAAGTTCCTCATTGTACTTATAAAAAGGAGCATTGATTTCTGCCATTTCATCTTCCTCCTCATGAGATGTGTCACTCATGCTTTCATCTGTGTCAGTTTCTTCTATTGGTTTCCCAAACTCTTGGCTTTTGGTAGCAAAATTATCATCAGCCGAAATGCTGGTTCGCGCCTTGTTGGACTCTAAATACAATGGACAAGCCCCACAGCATTTCACCTTGGCATGGTAGCTCTCATATGGCATGAAATCAAGTGAGAGTTTTCTGTATTCACCCGCGATTATCCCAGCACAGAAATCAGGATAAAATCCTAGCAAAAGATGATTCGACTCAAACAGTACCTTAGACTCAGTAGCACTCATAAAGAAAATAGAGCCAATCTCTTGACCAGAATTGGTTTCAAATAGGCAATCACACATAATTTCAAGACTACTAAAACCATCCCAAAATCCAACAACGACACCCAGAATGAATCCCAGAAACCTTTCGTTAAACCAATATTGAGATAGATCAATCGTTAAAACAGATCCTGAACTTTGATAGCTGATCCAATCCGGAATTTTTCTTCCTGGTAAACAAAAAATGAATCCTGGAGCTTGATTGTATGCCTGCAATGTGAAATTAATCATTTCTAATGCTTGTAGATGGGTGAGAAAGAAAGAAAAAGGGAAAGAGTAACCTCATTACGACGACATGTAAGTGATGCAATTGCCTTCTCTTGAAATATCACTTGTGCATCTGCCAAAATTTTGTTGTATGCTTTCTTTTTCACTCGCAAACTATTTATAAATACGAAACTTTGTACCAGACTTGAGTAGCAATCAGATCTTTTCAGTTCAGATGCATCAACTTCATCTGGACTTGCTGGAAACTTTGGTAATGATTGCAGTAGCTTGCAATTCGTTGCTGCCAAATACTCTAGATGCAATGGAAGCTCTGGTAACGATTGAAGCAATAGACAATTGCTCAAGATAAGGTATTTCAATCGAGAAAGTTGCTTGAATTTTGTAGGTAGACTCCAAAAATAGTTTCCACGTAAATCTAAATCTTCCAATGAGGACATACAACAAAGAGCTTCAGGAATTACATCTAAGTTGCAGCCAGCCAAATTTAATTCACGAATTTGCTTCAAACGTGAAATAGACGATGGTAGTCGACGTATGACAGTTCTACTCGCATCAAGTTCCTCCAATTTTACTAAATTTCCCAAGTTCTCTGGCAGTCCTTCAAGGTTTTCGCAATCCAAAAGATTCAACCTTTTAAGAGATTCCAATTTGCAGATATTGTTTGGAAGACTCTTGAGCCTTGTGCAGTTTTCCATATGTAATTCAATCAACTCAGTTAGAAGCTCGATTGACGGGGAAACCTCTTCGATTGGTGTCCCACTTAAATATAATACTTTTACATTCCCTGAAATTTGTGGAAATGTTGCGAGATTAATGCAGTAAGAGAGATCAAGAGTTATAGCAGATCTAAAGTGAATGTTGCCCGGAAAGCTCCTAAAACTTGTACAGCCTCTCAAATTTAAGATGTGGACATTGTCAAGGGATTGGATAGATGAGTGAATGTCAATCAAACTCTCACAATTTTGAAGATTTAAGCTCTCCAGCCCTGTGGCATTTGAGAGGTCCGGGATCCGAACAAGGCTTTTGGAGCCATGAAGATCAATGAATTTCAACCTTGAAGGATTCTGTAGCAAAAGATAAATTTCGATGATTGTCAAGAGTAATAAAGGTGAATACACAATTTGTATATATTCAAAGAAAGAAACATCTAGTATCCAAGTAAATTACCTTTGTTCCGTTCCAAAGTTTCTTAAGCTTGCTATATGGCAATGCAAGTTCAACAAGGTATTCAGCGCTAAATTTTGATGGCAATTTTTTTGAAGGATATCCATCCCAATGGAGATACCTCAACTCATTAGGAAGATATTTGAGACCTTGATTAGGAAGACGCACTTTAGAGATGTCCACAAACTCTTTGTAAAGCTCATGATTGTAGAATTTAAGCAATCTAAGACTAGACATCTTTGTAAAGGCTCTGGGGCCTAATAGCAAGTCCCTTATTTTGCACATATTTAGAAATATGCCTTCAATTGAATCAGTCCCCTTATGAACAAATTTAAAGCAAACAGTAAGTCATTAAAAAAATTACACAAAAAATTCTAAAATTTATTGGAATCAAAAAATTTTTTTAAAAACAAAATCAAATTTATTAGGCTCTTACCTTGTTATCTTGTAACACACGGTAGACATCATCGTGATACCATAACCTGCTACGTTCACCGGGCTTTTTATTAGATTCTTGATGAACAATTTCTTAGCCCATTTCTTGTAGCAAATCATGCATTTCTATCTTGTTTTTATCAGATACTGATATAAGTGATTTGTCCATAAGAGAAGTCAAACAAATATGTGTAGAGAAGCTATAACAACCATCTAGTATTTTTGTCATGTGATATCTATCCTCCCCTTTAAAGAGGCAGGCAATGTCAAGAAATATATCTTTTTGTTCTCTATTCAGTCTTTCATAACTGATTTTCAACACATCATTAATTTGGGGGTTGACAATAATTTTTAAGTTAGACATGGCACTTTCCCAGCCTTGTTTGTTATTTCCACAAAGGCAAGAGCCCAACACTTTGAGAGCTAATGGATTCCCTTTGGCATAATCTACCACCCTCTTTGAGAGCTTCACAAAATCTTCAAGAGGATGGTTTTGTTTAAATGCATAATTACAAAAGAGCTGAAGAGCTTCATAGCGGTCGAGTCCTTCAACCTCATATATGTTATGTGCTCTACAAATTTTAAGCACTTGTTTGTCCCTTGTTGTTATTAAAATTCTACTTCCCAAACCAAAATGACCAATCCCTCCAACTAAAAACTCTGAAAGTCCCAAAGTATTCACATCAGTAATCACATCATCAAGAACTATCAAAACCTTTTTGCATCGAATCCTCTCTTTAATACGTTTAGGTATATTAGGAGTTCTCATTTTCAGATTTTCTCCTAATAAATGAGAAAGAACTTGGTCTCGCAAATTTACTAGACCATATTTTTCTAATTCTTCTCTCACATTAATAATAAAGCAGTGACTTTCAAATTGACTGGATACTTGGTCATATACAGCACCTGCCAAAGTTGTTTTACCAATACCACCCATACCCCAAATTCCTATAACTCTGAAATCTAACAATCCAATACATAACAGAGTTTTGATTTCCTCAATGCGAGAATTCAAGCCAACTAGGCCTTGGCAATCAGTTGAAGTAGACATAACATTCAGTTTCTCCAAAATATCTCTGACAACTTCATCAACAAGATTCGACTCATGCCTAAAATGTATGAAGAAAAATTAAGTGAATTAAATTTTCACAACTGAAAAAATATATATATAATTTGAAAACTACAAAATAACAAACAATTCTAGCAAAAACTTAACTACAGAATGAAGAGATCGGATACTTAAAAAAGTTGGCTTTACCGAATCACTGAGATGTCCAATCCAGATAGATTGGATGCTTCAGTCAAAGCGTCTCTCCATCTCTGAACTTTCTCTGGCATATCCTTGAAACGTTGTTCATGCTCAACAAAAGCATCACCAAAGCTTCCAGTCTGGTGCCGTACATCCGATGGAGTTATATAGTAGAAAACAGGCAAAACCATTTGGCCATGCATTTTCCTGCATTGAAGAATCTTCACAAGTTCATCCAAGCACCACCTGGAAGAAGCATAGCCTTTTGAGAAAATAATCACAGAAACTTTTGACTCTTCAATTGCATTCAGAAGGGCAGGTGAAATTTCACATCCTCTCGCGAGTTGGTCATCAAAGAAGGTCAAAACTTGCTTTTCAAGTAAAGCTTTGTGGAGATGGCTAATAAAGTTATGACGGGTATCCTCCCCTCTGAAGCTAAGGAAGATGTCATATTTGGCTTGAGGGAAAATGGAAATGGAAGAAGAAGATGATGATGAAGCCATAGATCAAGAAGAACAGAGATTGTAGGCGGCAAAATATAATATCTTGAGATATTTTATGAGAGTAAGAGTTTAGCAGAGGCTCTTGAGAGTAGACATAGCCCTAGATAGGGTATAGTTTACCAGATAGATATATCAGCAACTTCACCAAAAGCAGAAGTTTCTACTCACTTTCTTGCTTCATTTTCGGAAATAAATAAATTCAAAAGTTTACCAGAGAACAAAGGTTTCTTTCCAGAATCAATTCAACTGCGATACCATATCTGTCGGCAGCGGAGAACCACCTCCCTGATATTTTATTTATTTTTTATTTTTTTTTTGAATGAAAATGACTTCTGACAATTTTCAAAATAAATTTTTAATTATAATTGTTGGCTATATTAGACAATTAAATCCAAGTAATATCGTTTATTTATAATATCTATTCAAAATGTAACATTTTCCTTTATTTATCAAAAATAAATAAATAAATCTTAAAAGTTTAATATTAGAAAAGTACAAAACAGGGAGATCAACAGATTAATTTAAAAAAACGGGGGACTATCTCTCAATACCCCTATATTTTCAAGAAGTACCACTCATATAATTGTATTTTACACTTTTTTTGCCTGAAATCAAATTTAATTATCAAATTACTCTTAATCATAATTTTTAATCCTTATTTTTCAAGTAAAATATTATACTTACCGCTTTTATCTTTTAAAATTTTAGAAAACTCAGTAATGCTAGGGTTCGAATCTAGTACTTATTAAGTTACAAAACATGTATAATACCATTAAGTCAAAGGAGTAATTTAATTTGAAGTGAACAAAAACCTTACTTTACCTATTTGAACTAACTCAATTCCAATAATGCATAAATTATAACGAAACTCAAATCACAATGATATAATTCCAATCAAAATCCAAGCAAATCAAATAGAAAATAGAAATCTAATCAAAATAAAAAATCTATATCAAAATGAAAAAAGATTTTATTTTTTTAATCCTGATTAGGTTTCTATTTAATATAGATTTTTTTATATAGATTTTATTTTATTTCATTTTGATGTAGATTTTATCATTTTATTTTAATGATATTTCTATTTTCTATTAGATTTTCTTTAAGAAAAAAAACACAAAGAAAGAAATCACATTACTTAGATTTTGGTTTAGATTGTGACATTGGAATTTAAGTTTGGTTGTAAATTAGGTGTCATTGGAGTTAAGTTAGTTCAAATAGCTTAAATAAAATTTTTGTTTACCTAAAATTAAATTATCCATTTGGTATGATGGTAGACTATATATTTTATAACTTATTAGTTACCAGGTATGATCTTCATACTTACTAAGTTTCTAAAATTTGAAAAGATAAAAGAGTAAATATGATATTGTACTTGAGAGGTAAAACTTAAAGATTATGATTAAGGATAATTTAATAATTAAATTTGAAATTGATGAAAAACTAACAGCTAGCTAATTGTAGGGATAGTCCTTGATTGATTTATGAAAAAATAAGGATGTTTTACAAAAAGAAAGTATAAAACATGTATATGGGTGATAATTTCTCTAATCTGAGAGGTATTGAGTGATAGTTTCTTATTAGAATGATATATAATTAATATTAGAAATTGCTAAGTGAATAGTATAATTATGTACTAATAGGCTATTCGGTGTGAAATTGTGGGATTTATAGTACTATTTGATTAAAAAAATTCAAAGCATTGATATGCAATGCGCTAATGGACATTAAGTGGGATAAGTCATGTCAATTTGCATATATATATATATATATATTTATATACTTGTAGCATTAGTTAGTATAAAATAATTAAATAGTGAATTTTTTATATTTAATTATTTTATTAAGAATAATAGTCATTAAAAAAATCACATCCCATAGAGAAAGAAAATCTCCCTATAAAGGATTCTACCCGTTTATCTACCAATACTCTACTAGCTAAGTCGCAGCCCTCGAAGGATCTTATCCTTTGTCCGTGAAGGGTTGCTAGTATAGTACCCTTCGGACTCCTTTCTTTTCACTTTTATGTCAGTACTTGAAGACAAGTATTGGAAAGCATTTTCCGTTCATATGCTGCATCATGTTATGCATCAAGTTGGCCCAATCGGTAGCAGTCAGCTAGGTTATAGTAATTGAGTTGGCTGTTGTCTATTGAGTCAGCTCAGAATGTTATAAAAGATGCATTCAAGGAGAGAGTATGTCATACCTTAAAAGTAATATTTTCTAACCCACAAAAAAAATGTCATATAAATATCACTAAGATATAAAATTCTCTCTATATTAAATATATAACTTAGATATTAATGAACAAGAGATTTAAAAAAAAAAAGAGTTTTAAAAAAAAAAGCATGATAGTTGATGACCCGCATATAAGAGGTTAAAAATGAAAAAGATATGATTTGACATAAAGCAAAGAAGAAACTTGCCAAAAAATAATGCTGAAGCACCCTAAGAACTTGTAGAGCTAAAAATGTTCTAGTAACCAAAACCTTTGTTATCGCATACCTTTAAAAAAAGAAAAAAAAACCCCATAAATTCATTTAAGACAATGAATAGTTCCCTATTGATTGGTAATAATGTAGTCAAGTGGTAATTGAACAACATCTTTTTGGCTTCTTGTGCATAACGGGAGCAGCATGTCACGAGTTTAGGATTTTGCGCACCTTGATTTGTTAAAGCTTTAAAAAAATGAGTTTGGATTGTATGTCTTTTAAAAATCAGGTCAAATTTTATATATATATATTTGGGTCATTTTAACAAATAAATTGGACGGACTGTAATAAATTGCTCGTTTTTATAACAATAGAATATTTTATAAATTAAATAATATTTTCGATGTGGTCGGTTTCTTTTACTAATCTCGGAATTCTTTAAAAAATCAAACAGTTATTGATCAAAAGCTTTTGTTAAGAATTTTGTTTGAGTTCTTCTTCTGGCTTTATTTTGTAGTTATATTTATTTTGCAATTATTGTCTGAAGGCTTATGCTTTTCATAAGTAGCGTAGATAATAAAATAATTACCTCCTATTTAGATATATTAAATATCAATATATATATGTACATATTGATATTTATCTTATCTAATAGCTTTCATACTCGTTTCTAGTAATATATGATAGGAAAATTATTAAGCAATATAATGACATGAGTAAAAACTAAAGGTCACAATGCCCTCTTCACAATAAATGACACAATAATCATATATATTATCAATATTTTTATATTAATTATTAAATAATAAGATATGAGGAATATAATTTGATTTTACGTTTTATACTGTCATTTATATTCTAAAATTGAAAACTGCATTAGTAAAATAATAACGTAGATCATGCTGCCGAGAAATTGAACCCTTCTAAATTTCTATTTTATTTGAAGCTAAAATATTAAATTAATATCTAGATTTTTATTTCTTAAAAAAAAGCATTATTTATGCAATAAAAAAAAGGTCAATCCGGAGACTTATATCTGGAAAAGATATATTTAGTTAGCGATAAAGTTGAATGATGAGGACTCTATTATTCTGACAGCACAGCTCAACAGTAATGATGAGGACTCTTTTATTTTGAACTTTTTCTATCCTCTTTTTGACTAACTTTTACTGCTTGGCTGGAAGAAGTCACGTCAATAATTGAACTAGAAAGTTACGGCTTTTGGCAACAACAGTCACAGTAACAGAACAATTAACTTCCAACAGAAAAAAAATCCATAATATAGTCATGGGACGAAATCTGAATGTTTAAAGTCATTGACGTGTGGCTCCATTAGTTGCGTTCAGATGTTTGATTTGGAGTGGGTTTTACTGTTTTCAAATGGATTTTATTTTGAAATGTTAGATTTAGAAAAGGATTCAAAGTAATTTTAGATTAACCTTTTAATGTGAGATTGGAAAAAAATTGCGAGAGAGAGAAGATAGTTGAAGATAAATATTTTTTATAAAATAAAAATTTTATCTTGAGGTTGTTACCCTTGATTCTAATGGTTTGACAGAAAGGAGATTAACGTCAAAGGGTTGAGTGAATATTTCTAGAAAAGCTGGGGGCTTGTGATAATTTCCCAGATAATAGGGGCCGTGAATGGTTTCCCAACAAATTAAGCCCTTTATACTTGCTGAATTTTGAATAATATAAGCCTAAAAATATTATTTGTATAAAACGTTTCATGACAGCAAATTATTCTTTTTAATTAAATAGAGAGGATCAAAAATTAATGCTACACTTAAAACTCATATATAATCAATTTTTTTTATAACTTAACTTCAGCAAAAAAAATAAAGAAATTAATTTAAATTATATGACATGATAATTATCCATCCATTAATGTTTTGCTAACTCAATTCGTAAAATAAATTAGTTGTAAATACTAATATTTTGCCGGCTCATTTTATAAAATAAATTAGTTGTAAATAAGTTATTGATGTAATATTATTCAAAAATAAATTGTACAAAATCATAACTACTTCAATCCTTAATATGATGGAGGAAGAATACAATATTATGTTAAATGTTGGGTTCTTTTCACTTGTTTAGCTTGTTTTCAAACTCAATTTAGATCTAGTAGTTTGTGGTTGTTGTAGCTTATTAGCTTGATAAATAATCAGCTTCTAACGTAAACGTACTATAACAATAATTAACTTATAAGGTAATATCATAACTTCCGTTTAGATTTGCTTTAGTGTCACTTAGAAACCCTATTTTAATGTTTATATCACTTTATCTCTAAAAGTTACGCTTTATTTGTCAATAAGATCTAATTAATTGATGGATACTATTAGTAGGGGTGTGCATAGTATCTGTCTACCTGTTCAAATCTGATATATCCGTCATGGTATGATGGAGGTAGAATAGGATATAAAAAAAGAATAGGATATGGTATGATAAAAATTTTGAAAACTACTCATTGTATGATATGGTGGTGAATATTTTTAGAAAAATCCGAAAATACCATACCATACCATAACTCTCTTTAAAAAATAAAAATTATGGCATGTGTAATGATATAATTGGTTATATATAAAAAGTATTTGTAAGTGTTATATACCTTAATTGAGTATATAATAAAAATATTGGTAACCCTAAATCCGTGACTATGAAAAATTTGATGTAATTTCAATAATTTTATTATAATATTAATTTCTAACTTTCTTTTGCCATTCCTTTTAAATTTTAATATATTTATTAATTACTATCTTTCTAAGTGAATTATAATTTCTTTTTTCTTTTCTTTTTTTAATTTTTTAAAAATTTATACTAGATTAAAAGTTGAAACTTTGTAAGACTTAAATGTTGGACTTGAAGGTTGAAACTTTGTAAAAGAATTTGTATATGTAGTTACTCATTATTTGTGTTGTTATGGATATTTAATTGCTTGAATATATGTGTTGTTATGGATTATTTAGTTACTTAATATTTTTGTATTGTTATATATGTATCGTTACTTGATTATTTGTGTTGTCATGAAATATGTAGTTACTTGATTATTTGTATTGTTAAGGATATATAATTGTTTGATTTTTTATTTAGTACAAAATTTAATAATCATAATGTCAAAATAAGAACCCAAAAGATCAAAATCTTAAAAAAAAAAAACTATAAATAAAGCTTTAAAATCATTAAAAAATGGTAAAACATTATCCAAATTTTGATCAATTTGTTCAATCATCCGAAAATATTATATTATACTCGCTCCTACCATACCATGCAAAGATGTGATATAATATTGTATTTAATAACAGTATGGTATGACATAAAAATTTAAAACTCAACTTATAGAAGGTAGGGGTACCATACCATACTTATGCACAGCCTAACTGTTAGTCTATAAACTACCGGTGAAGGGTAAGATAGAAATTTATCCAAATAACTACTATCAATGTATCTAAATAAAGAAATTGCAAAAGTAAATTAAAATTTAATAATCTTTCCTGTACTTTTCTAACTCTCCGCACCACACATTTCCTTGAAAACACCACCGCGAAGCTTCATCAAACAGCCATAAAACAGCCACCATCATCATGGTGCTCCTTCAACCCTCGTTTCCCACAAACAACCACCAAAGCGAAAAAATAAATAAAAATAAAAACAAATTCACCAATACAGCCAACACAAAATCGAAAACCTAGGCCACAGCAGCATCAAAAATTAAAAAACCAAGGCCATTAAAACAACCTCAATAACTACAAAAATTGAAATCTCATACTACTAGAACCAAAACCGAAAAACCATGTACCAATGTACCAAAAATACGACGTAGCGACAAAACTGGAAAACCTAAAGCACCAAAGCAACCAAAATAAAATAACAAGATGGAAAAAAATTCACATGGCACCAAATAGCCACCATAGCAACAAAAACGGATAACTCAGGCCAACAAATAAAAAATATTGGTAACTTAGAAAACCACAGCAACCAAAATCAAAAAACCGAGCTAGCAAAATTGGCACCTTGGGAGAAAAATAAGAACTCAGGCCACTGCAGCAGGCAATGCAGCTAAAGGGGCGTAACTAGGGCTCGCTGGGCTGGGCTGGGCTGCAGTCCAGTCAAGTTTTGAGAAAAAAAATCAATTTAGTATAAAAGCTTTGAATTATTACTCTTACGCCTTCCTTTAAAACAATTTTTTTCTTCCTATAGCACACCCAAACTTAAGAAAAACAAAATATTTATACAAAAAAAAAATTTCATTTTAAATCTTATACTGCATTTAAAATGAAATTATCCTTTTGATGATTTTTATTCTCTTTTTATCAGTTTATTGTAAAATGTAATCATACCTAAATCTCAATTTATCAAATTATAACTTTCTATTATCTTCTCTTTCTCATCTAAATTTTTAATTTAATCTATAAAAAAAAGCATATGTACCCTTTTACCAAACGCATTTCTCATATATATAAACTTTTTTTAATAACAAAAATTCGTTATAAACTAAACATTAACCATAAACTTTTAGTCCACTTGAATAAAATATTCTGGAGACGCTACTGTACAGCCACAAAACTACCGGATCTAACATGCAAAGCCCAGCTATGGCCAACGAAAAGCACCACCACCAATTCGGCAAAACTCACCATGATAACCATTTGCACAGCACCACCACTACAAGAAGGAAAAATTTTATGTGGTTGTCTTGTGTGATGAGATGGAAGCGTTGGTCACTAACGGCTTGGAAGAGGGATAAAGTTTGGGATGTGCAAGTTAAAAGAAGAAGAAAAAAATAAAATGATGTGAAAAATAGGGTAAAAGTGTTCTTTTAATTTTTGTTGATACAAAATTATGCAGAATTAGTTGGTTGGACATTTTTGATAAAAAAGATGTAACTTTCAGGAGTTGAGTGATTTAAACGTCATAGTGGGGTTTCAGATGATATTAACGGAAACCTCCAAAGGTAGTTAGTGATATTATCCCATTAATTTATAAACTGAGTTGATAAATCAAATTTTAAAAGTTATTATACTTTTTAAGAACAGTATTATATTAATATTTGGTAAATAGACTTTAAGAAATTTTTATTGGACTTAAAAAAGAGATAGCATTTTGTTTCATAAATAAATTCTAAATTTTTCAAAAAAATTATAAAATTTAATCGGTACTAAGAAGCGTTTATTTCTATAATTAATTATTCAAAAAGATTTTGAATAAAAATGTTGGACTATCATTAGACAAAAACCAACGGCGATCACCGATGACTACACTGTATGCGTCCAACAATGCCCGTAGTCTTAAGTTGATTAGTTAATGTTGATCTACACAATGATGGTTACTGTTGTTTTTGATGTAGCCTATAATGGCCCGCGGAGGAAGGTGGTGTACGAGATAGCCGACTATTTCTTTGCCTTTTGTGGCCACATGTCCCATCTAATGCCTGCATTATAGAGATAGACCAATGCTGATCAATTTAGGACCAACAATGTCGTTGAATGTGCTGATCCAACCATAATCATCGCCGATTAACACTAGCGATCGTTCAGCAATACTTCGACAATTTTTCTTTTAATTTTTTTATAAAATTATATAAAATCAAGAAAATATTATTTAATTATTTTATAATTTTTTATTATTAATTAATGGTAAATTTTAGTTTATTCTAAGAGATAAGGATAATTTTGACATTTTCATGGTGAGTAGTTTAGACATGAATTTTACATTTCAAAAGAATCTAACTCCCTATGAAAACATTCACTAAATTAGAGTATTTTATAAGTTGCTTTAAATTTAATGACTTTTAAAATGAGTCAGCGAACACCAAAATTATTGTAGACTATTTCTCAAGCTACGATAATCCCAGATTTGTAGCCTTTAAAGATGCACAATCTGGTCAATAAATTAATTTTTTTTCCTTTTGACCAAAACATTTTATGATTACTCAAAGCATATGGGTTTACAAATTTTTCTTGTATTCTTATCAACATGTGGTGGGAACAAAAATCTTATAAAGCAAGATGAATTAACTTATGAAATGTTTAATCATCATGGGATTCCACGAAATATATTCTATGAGATAGATTTACTTTGCAGAAACACATACCATTGAGTGCGGCAAATGTATGAAAACAACGACCACATAACCAAATAATATGATGTTTATGCGAGCTTCTAACCCTTTTTAATTCGTAACTTCAAAATCTATATTTGGGCTGTTCACATTGGTTCAATAACCCTTCTCAGAGTCATTAGGGAGGTGACATACATATTGTGGCATATTGCATGGATTTCCAATACTTGGTGGATTGCTCAATATGTGAACATGCATACTTGTTGGCCTCAACTCAATACCACCATTTTGTGGACTTGCAAATATAAACAAGAAATTTGCAAAGAATAGGTGAGAAAATGAAACTACTCACCTATTTATGGGCTTAACTATATTGAGAGATGTAAAAAGTCATAAATTGCAAAAGAGTGAAGGCGTTCCTAATTTAATTTTGTTGAGTGCTGAAGCTTACACCTGTTGTTATGTATGTGAAATTAACTCTTAAACATACTTTTTCATATGCATGCATTATGATTTACGTGTAAAATATGTATCTTGCTATAATACATTTACATTCCTTGATATTTGTGAAAACTTTTTGAGATTCAATAATGCTTGACTTACAACTCATTTTGCAACCAAGATTTTATACAACTTAAGTTGACAAGATATTATTGAATGAGTAATTACCGTGTTATTCAATTTAATATACTTTATTTATTTTCATTTTTTATCTATCTCGTGATAGCTTGTCTACTTAATATGTATAAAAAATAGTTATAGATGAGTTGTAGATGTAACATTGTCCTTCGAGATTAACTATATAATAAGAGAGGTCAAGAGTTAAAGGAGATCTAAAATTTACATTTCTTGAAAAGTCTCAAAAACTTGTACAGCCTCTCAGATATAAGGCATGGAGGTTGGAGAGATATTGGATGTATAGATGGTTACCTCAACCAAACTTCTACAATTTTGAAGATTTATAGCATCAAGCTTTTTGGTACTTAAAAGATGTTGGAGATAATTTTCACATCCCCGATCCAAGCCTAAAAGCCCGATCCAACTCTAGAAGTCCGTTAGCTTTTGGCCCAAAACAAGAAGCTCAGCCTAGTGAGAGAATCCAGCCCATCAACAACGATAAGGTCAAAGACACCTCAACACGCGCACACAACTCGCAGATAATCAATGCCACCAGACGCACAGGCCATAAGTCATGGATCCAAGTCCATAAAATAGGGATCAACTATAAGCTCCACTTTCCTCATTTCATGGATAGTTACACGAGAACCTATAACCTAATGATAATTAATAATCATTTGTCTGACTTAAGTATTAGATTGTCTGACTTAAATATTAGAGTGAATATATTAGTAACCCCCGCTTACACTACTATTCTTTGTGATTTTCTTGTTTTCATAGGGAAACTGATTCTAAGCAACAATCAGACTATTTTCTTATTTTTTCCTTAGTTGTATTAAATTTGGGCCTCCAAATTTATTCATAAAAATGTTGGCACTATTTGTGGGGACGACCATCAATTACCCAACGATTCTAACACTGACAACTCAGTTTCTATAGTTTCAGTTAATCCTCATGGCTGAATTACCAAGGAAGTCTGTTCACAACAACCACACACCATTGGTGTATATACTGTGCAATCCAATCGGGCATCAAATCCACTGCCAAATCCTGGTGGTGCAGTTGCGACGTCACGGGCTATTCATGTGAGCCCAACTTCCTTAGTTCCACAAGCCTACCAAGGAAGGAGAAAGCGCTAGAAGTTGAACTCCTGAAGCAAAAGGTAGTTAAATTGAAGAAAAGCTGTAGAAGTCTGTTGAGTGCACCACCACTCAAGGAAAGTGGAGCGAAAAGAAATGAGATATAGAATATACCACAATTACAACGAATATTATTACTTACATCACTCTCTCGCATAGGTCTAATTTGTAGAGACTTTTGTGCTATGGATTATTGTGGTTATTCTGTTAATACCGACACACCGTGAGTGTTCTTCCACTTAAGAGTATCGTAAGACTTCTCATAGCATGTCGTGACGGGTGATTTCTTCTAGATCAATTCATGAGTATACACTTCCCAACAGTTACAATATTGGTATCAGAGAGCCTCTGTTGGAGGTGTCCATATATTTTGGTTGAAATAAGCAAAGAGAGAAGTAGCAAAGTCTTATACCATTTTTTTTGGCCTAATTTTTGTTTTGATGTTTCTTCTAACTGGAAAAATCTGATTTTTTATTATGTGATAGATCTTTGAATGTATGTTCTGCCTCTTAAATTTTGTGATTTTTTGATGAATCGATTGAGAGATACGTTACGTCAAAATTTTGGTTGCCAAAACTTTGATTGAACGCTGTGATCTTTTGCATGCTTCGACTGATGTGTTCTTGGTATCTTTGGATTCATCTTAAAATTATCTTTCAATTGATATAAAGTCTTGTTTGATTTTGATTTTAATTGAGAAAGTTATGACTGTTTGAACTTTCAATCTGCCATTGAATTATTATTCTCATATATTAACATGTGTGCTGGGCTAGGCCCAAAGCATGCAAAAGAGGCCTGGCAGAGCCCAGGAGCATGGGCTCAAAGGATGGGTTGTGCACAAGTGCACACCCAAAGGCCTGGGCCACACGCGCGGAGTTGCCTAGTATCTTGGTAGCCTTTCAATTCTATGTTATATTTTGTTTTATTTAATTTGTCGTTTTTATTTTAAAAAAATTCCAGAATATTAAAATTGATAATTGCTTTGAAATATTTTATATATTTTACTGAATGCAGGATATTATGAACATAAGGATTTTTTGATCTTGTGACTTGTGAGAATTATTAAATTATTCTAGAATTTGTGTTACAAAATATATAATTAGAAGTTGTGTGCTACAGAAAATATGTGATTTATCCTTTTATGTGCATATATAGACAACTTCAAAGAATATTGTGATTGATTTGAATAAAGGAGAGAAATTTGATGGTGAATATTATGACAAATTTGGCACCGTAAGATTCAATACTTTTTCGATAAGCAAGAGGTAATTTGAAAATCTTAACTAAGTCATGATCGCTCCTAAGGATGGCAATATTGCTCAACAAGCCTATCAAGATTGGCTTAAGAAAGATTGTTGTGCACACTTTACTATGCTAGGTGTTGGTGTCAATGTGTGGCACTCTTACATGTGCTATGCACATGATTTTGGACCAACTTGTGATAAAACTAGAATGTTATATTGTTTCTTATTTTATTGTTTGTAGAAGTATAATTGAGCAAGTATTTAATTCATAATGAATATCTCTTTATTAGGACATTATTTGATGTATCCTAGTTAAATTAGGAGTACATTTATTTGTGTCCTATTTCATTTAGGAGTTACTTATATCACTTCCTAAAGTATTGGTCTTTATCCTAATTTGAGTTTGATTAAGATTTTTACAGGATTTTAAAGAGCTTACAATTAGGCATCCCAATATATATAATGTTATGTTTACATAACTTATATGTTGATGGAGTGTATGTCACGACATTCCAAAAATTAAGAGGAGAGCTTCAACGTCAATTAGAATGCTTCTTCGATTTCATTTTATGAGTGTCTTATTCATGTATGAGAGGTTGTGATCGTGCATGAATTTTGATTGGATCTGTCTGAGTTAGTAGACACTTGAGAGAACTTGCGAGTTAAGTGTTCATGTAATTCAGTGTCAGACATCGGGGTTATGTTTTACTTAACAGTATGTTATTAAGTTATCAGCAATAGAGAGTAGGCAGTGTCACTAGAGTTTAAGATCTTGACGAGATTTTATCTTACAAAGATTAGGTCAGTGTGTGAGAGTGAGTCAGCACTGTAAACGATTCTAAAGATTGTACAAATAAGAACTTAGTGAATTGCAGCTCTAAAGCTATCCGTGGATGTAGGTTTTATAATCGAACCACGTAAAATCCTTTTGTGTCATTTTACTTTACAATTTGCAGTTATATTGCACATAACTTCATACTTCCAGATCTTACAATTGGTATTAGAGTAGGTTCACTAACATACAAGTGAAGAAATGATCACGTTGATTTGGAGGAATGGAGTTTATTCGTAATGGAGGATCCCGAACTCAACCACCTATTCTTGATGATGGTAATTACTCATATTGAAAAGTAAGAATGATGATGTATATCAAATCTCTTGATGAAAAGGCATGGACCAGTGTACTTAACAGATGGATACCACCAATAAGATTGAATGCTTTTGGTGATTCTGAACCCAAATCTGAGGAGGAATGGACTGATGAAGAATACTGACGTTCAAATTGGAACTCAAAGGCTCTTAATGCAATTTTTGCTGCTGTGGACTTAAATAACTTCGGACAAATTTCAAGGTGCAAAGTGGCTAAAGAAGCTTGGGACATACTTGAGGTAAAACATGAGGGTACTGCATCTGTTAAAAGATCTAAATCGATGAGACTGAATTCACAATTTGAAAACTTGATAATGCACGAGAATGAGTCAATTTCTGAGTTTTATTATAAGTTATGTCACATCACCAATTCTGCATACATGCTTGGCAAGACTTTCACTGATGCAGAAATTGTTAGCAAAATAATCAGATCTGTTCTAGATAAATTTCAACCTGAAATTTCAGCCATTGAGGAAGTTAAAAACATTAATGAGACGAGTGTTGATGAACTGATTGGCATTCTTCAAAACTTTGAGATTAGTCATAGTACTAGGAAGCAAAAAGGGAAAAGCATTGCATTCAATGTTAAAACTGAAAAATTTGATGATGAAAGTAATGATGAGCTTGATGAAACTGATTCCAAATAGATTAATTGCTTTGCTAACAAAAAATTATGTCAAGTTCATGAAAAAGAATTTCAGGAAAAAGAATTAAGGAAAGCCATCAAACTCAAATGAAGACAAGTTTAGAAAATTCAACAAGGAAAATGACAAGAAGAAATCGAAACAACCTGATAAGAAAGGATAGATTCAGTTTTATGAATATTCTTGTTATGGACATGTTCAATCTGAATGTGCTAATCTAAAAAAGAAGAACAAAGGCTTGATAGCTACCTAGAGTGATGAATCAAAATCTGATTCAGAAGATCAAGAATGCATGAGTAATTTTATTGCATTTACAGCATCTGTAACTGATAAAGGGAAAGCTATTGTGATCGACAAAATTGAGAACTATAGAACCAATGATGATCATTCAAATATAGAAGATGATCTAGAATACTATGAAGAGTTGTAAGAAACTTACAATGCACTCTATAGTGAATGGCTAAGTCAGAAATAAGAAATCAAAACTTTGAAATGGGGAGATTGAAGTGCTAAAATATGAAAAATCTTATGTTGAAAACTGTATCACAGCACTGGAACTTGATTTGAAAGACAAAATAGCACATATTGAGAAAGTTACAACAGAATTGGTTGAGAGCAAAAAATATGTTGATCAACTCAGAATTGGGTCAGCTAAACTTGATCAGGTCTTGAGTTTTGGAAGAGACAATTCCAACAAACATGGATTATGATATACAAAAGGTAATGTTGCATCCTCATCAACAACAGTATTCGTACAAGCTTCAACATCAGATAAAAATTCTGAACCTAACTCAAAAAGGTCAAGTCCTAGTTCAAAAAGCAATGAAGCATTTGTATCCCCTCTAAGCTCTTTCAAATCCAATCCTGAAAAGGTAAGAAAATTCATTTCAACATGTTATTTTTGCGGTACCAAAGGGCATATTAGACTTATGTGTTTTAAATTGTTGAATCTTTTGTATAAAAGGTCAAAACAGTTCAAACTATTACCAAAGACATAACTATAATTGGTTAAGAAAGAGAAGATAGTCTGCAAAGTTGCTTTTACTACACTTAAGTATTCTTCTAATGATTTGTGGTATTTTGACAGTGGTTGTTCTAGGCACATGACTGGAAATAAACAGTTTTTGAAAGATTTTGAAACATGTGGGGAAGAAAATGTCACTTATGGAGATGGAGCAAAGAGTAAGATCATTGACAAAGACACTTTGAATGTCAAAGGCCTACCCAACTTCCAAAATGTCTTACTGGTTGAAGGTTTAAAAGCTAATCTAATTAGTGTTAGTCAGATTTGTGATGACAAGTATATTGTTAATTTCGCACAAAACAAATGCATGGTTTTACACAATCTTGGTAAATGCATTTTAGAAGGAAATAGATCTTCGGATAATTGTTATTTGATAAATATTGCATTTCATGCTAGGATCTTGGATTTAGAATTGTGGCATCAAAAATTAGGACATTTAAATTGCAAAGACTTATTTAAATTAACTAAGTTAGGTGCTGTAAAAGGAGTTCCTAAACTTGATAACAAAGTTAATGAAATTTATGGACCATGTCAAATGGGAAAACAAATTAGAAGTGCACACAAATCCATTCCACATCTTAGCACATCCAAAGTATTTGACTTGCTTCACATAGACCTTATGGGTCCTATGCAAATTGAAAGCATTGCTGATAAGAGATATATATTTGTTTGTGTGGATAACTTCTCTAGATATGCTTGGGTTGATTTTATTAAAGAAAAATTTGACACTTTTGAAGCTTTCAAGAATCTTTGTGTTAAGCTTGAAAATGAGCAAAATAGGAACATTGGCAGGATAATGAGAATAAGGAGTGATCATGGTAAGGAATTTGAAAATATTAGCTATGCTGACTTTTGAAAATACCATGGAATTGAACATGAATTTTTAGCTCCCAAGACACCTGAACAAAATGGCATTATGGAAAGAAAAAATAGAACTCTTCAAGACACAGCTAGAGTAATGCTCAATAGTAAGAAGTTGACCAAAAGGCTATGGGCTGAAGCAATAAGCACTGGTTGTTATATTTCAAATAAAGTTTTTCTAAGACCAGGTACTAACCAGACACCTTATGAAATTTTGAAAGGAAGGAAACCTAATTTGAAATATTTTCATGTTTTTGGATGCAGGTGTTACATCTTAAATGACAAAGAACAGTTAGGCAAATTAGATCCAAGAAGTGATGAAAGAGTTTTTGTGGGATATGCATAGAATAACAAAGCTTTTCGAATTTATAATCTTTGAACTGAGTCAATCATGGAATATGCAAACATAGTATTTGATGATCTAAATGATTATGCAAAGTACTCACACGAAGAAAGCAGAACCAGCTTCACAGAGAATACAGAAAGATCAATATCAGACAATAATAATAATAGAAAGGATTCAGTTATGAAAGAGAAAACAATTGCTGTTACATCAGACACAACAATGACATCTGACAACATAGATCTGAACAGAAACTCAATTAGAAATGAAGCTAAAAAAAAGATCCACCCACTTGGATACAGAAGGCACATCCAACGATCTCTATCATTGGAACACTAGATGCTATGATGAAGACTAGGAGCAAGGTAAGAAATCAGGTAAGATTTGCATGTTACGTTTCATTAGTTGGACCAAAAAATGTGAAAGAAGCTTTAAAAGAAGATGTTTGGATTCAGGCAATGCAAGATGAACTTAATCAGTTTAAAAGGAATGAAGTATGAGAATTAGTTCCTAGGCCAGCAAATGCAAATGTCATTGGAACTAAATGGATATTCAAAAATATAGCTGATGAAACTGGTCAAATAGTAAGAAATAAGGCTAGGCTAGTAGCACAAGGTTACACACAAGTAGAAGGCATAGATTTTGATGAAACCTTTGCCCCAGTAGCTAGACTTGAGTCAATCAGATTACTACATGCAATTACTGGTTTGCTTGATTTTAAATTGTACCAAATGGATGTTAAAACAGCCTTAATGGCTATCTCAATGAAGAAGTTTTTGTTGAATAGCCTAAGGGATTTGAAGATCCTAAACATCCTGATTTTGGGCACAAATTGCATAAAGCTTTGTATGGGTTGAAACAAACTCCCAGAGTTTGGCATAAAAGATTGACAAACTTTTTGATCAATATAGGTTATAGTAGAGGCAGCAATGATAAGATTTTGTTTATCAAACATGCATCTAACTATTTTATTGTTGCTTAAATATATATAGATGACATTATGTTTGGATAACAAAAGCAAAGCTAATGAGCTTGTTAAGTTGATGTAGGAAGAGTTTGAGATAAGCATGGTGGGAGAATTAAATTTCTTTCTTGGATTGTAGGTTAAACAAATGAATGATGGGATATTCATATCTCAATCAAAATATGCTAGAAACCTTGTAAAGAAATTTGGACTTGAGAATGCAAAACTAATGAAAACTCCTATCAGTACTAACCTAAAACTTTCAAAAGGCAATACAGGAAAAGAGGTTGATGCAAGTTTATATAGAAGCACCATTGGTAGTTAGTTATACCTTGCAACAAGTAGACCAGACTTGTGCTTTAGTATAGGACTTTATGCAAGATTTCAAGCAAATCCCAAACAATCACATCTAGCAGCAGCTAAAAGAATCATCAGGTATGTACATGGAACCCATGAATATGGGATATGGTTTTCTAAAGATACAAATGATTATCTTGTAGGGTTTAGTGATGCTGACTGGGCAAAAAATACAGATGACAGGAAGAGCACATCAGAATGATGTTTTTATCGTGGTACTAACTTAGTTTCTTGGCACAACAAGAAGCAGAATTCCATCTCTTTGTCTACTGCTGAAGCTGAATACATAGCAGTAGGAAGTTGTTGCACACAACTACTTTGGATGAAGCAAATGCTGAGTGATTATAGTATTGAACAAAAAACCTATAACTATGTTTTGTGATGATACTAGTGCTATAAACATTTCCAAAAATCCTATTCAACATTCTAGAACAAAACAAATTGACATAAGATACCATTTTATAGGGGAACTTGCAGAGTCTAAGGTGATACACATTGAACACATCTCCACTGATAAAACAATTAGCTGACTTGTTCACTAAGGCATTGGATACAACAAGATTTGAGAATCTAAGAAAAGCCCTAAGTATCTGGCAGTTTTCTGAATAAGCATTGCTTGCTGTTATATTAATTATATCTGTAATATCATAAGTTTTCTTCTAATTAAGCATGTGTGAGCTGTAATATAAAATTGTGTGAATGTTAAATACTTATTTAAAATGAAAAATATAGAGAGGGCTATCAATATATGATGTATAAAAGCCATCATTGAGAGTAACCTCAAAGTATCTAAGAAATATGTTGAGGTCACCCACTCAAATGAAAAGGGCTACCTCTACATTGTTTAAAAGCTACTGCATTTATAATCCAGTGTGATTAATTCTTAATATGTCAAAATGATATTTTTGACATCTCAATTGATTCAAAAATAAATGTAAACAGCTTTCATCTTAAGATAATAAACAACTCTGAAATATGCTTCTTTAGAATGATATATATGATATCCAGATATTGTTGTTACGGTACATGTAATTGTTTTCTATTATGTTTTTCATATCATATGATACTTTTTGTGCCTATCTGAAATTTGACTTTTCTTGCGTGTCCATGTGTCAAAATGCCATGTCAGCTTTATTGAATTGAGGGGGAGAAACTTCAGTGGCGGGAATCCTAACTCTATTAGAATTTCTTATTTTAATGGAAATTAAATTTTAAATTTTTGTTAATTAATGATATTAATTAAGTGGTTTTGGAAAAGGATTTAAAAATTTAAAATTTATGGGAAACGAAATTGTATTAAAATCCAGTTTCTTCCCAAGTTTATCACAAACATAGTTAGGGCTCTCTTTGTTCATATCATATTCGATCAGCTTGGTATCCATTCTCTCTCTCGTCTTGCTTCTCTCTGTTCTAAGAAAAACTTACAGCTCTCGAACCCTAACAATGGCGTCCTCATCTGAATTTGCGAAGACCACCACTGCATTATCTTTTTCACATGACTCTGGTCACAATAGTAGCGATAATTTTTAGTCATCTTAGTCTAAACAACAGCATGCAGAGATTTCGATTGATCCTATAATGAGTAAAGATGAGTCAATCCCAATAAGCGAATGAAGGACAAAGTGAAGCCAAAGTTCAACAAGTTCCTCACAGCAGCTGTTAAGCAAAATTTCTTGAAATATACATCAAAGAGGAAGTTGCAAATAGAAAGACTAGTGAAGCTAATCGACTTCAACAAGTATGGTTTGAGTGAACTTCTTGAGTTATTTACTGGACTCGAACGGTAAACAACTTCCTACCCCTGTTAAGTCTTTGATTTAAGAATTTTATGCAAATATCACTGCGTCAATTGATGACCCGAAGAGCTATCATTATCACAAAGTGTATTGCAGAGGAAAATTTGTGAAATTTTCATCGAATTCTTTAAAATACTAATTGGTAGTTTGCACTCTGTTGAATAAAATTTTCATATAATAGTTGTTCTTAAAGAATTAACTGGTCGAGAGGATTTAGCTTGGAACCCAAGAGATTGCATTGATCAACAATACCTTAGAAAGAATTATCGAGTTCTGCATAAAATTGCACAATTTGATTGGTTCCCTTCTTCACACCAGAACCAAGTCAGAGGAGATCGAGTGAAATTTTTGTTTTGTTTAGGAACAAACCAATTAATTTAGGTTTATGGATTTATAGTATGATTGTCCAGATTGCACCATATAAATCTGATTACCATTTGCTTGTATTTCCTTGTTTGATTCAAGGTATTTTAGCTTAAAATGGTATTCCCATTAGCCCAAAAGAACACAATAAAATTTTGTCCAAATCCATCACAAAAGGATTTTTGCATCGACTGCATGACAAAAATGATCTGCCTGTCCTTGGACCAAAACCAAGAAGAGTCTAAAACAATCCAATGAGCAATGTGGAAGAGCAACTTGCTTTGATCAATTCTGTTTTGACTGATATTGTGCAGGATATTAAGGATATCAAGCAAAGCAGTCTGCATTGGAAAATAAACTTGCTGGAAAATCTGTTGCTACAGAAGAACCACAACCCATGGAGACTGCAAATGTTGTGCATGAGCATTTTGCTGAACAAATTCCAGAGACAGCTGAGCAAATGCCAGAGGAGGATCAAGATGAAAAGCTTGCTGTTGAGACAAACATGACAACAGAAAAGAAAATAAAGAAAAAGAAATCAGAGAAGATAGCTAAGGGAACTGATTTGAAGGGCAAGAAAAAGGTCAAAGGGGTGAAGAAAAAGTTTGACAAGAAGAAGAAGAAAATTGCAACAGCAGTTCCAAAACTAAGGGATGAGTCCTTGTCAGATGAACCAGCTCAAGTGGAACCCAAAATAACATCACCTTCACTACCTTCTGAAGTAGAACCTGACATTACACTAGTCCCTGAAGTAGAACAACTTGTCTCTCCACTACCACAGTCATCTCCACATGTAGCAAAAACTACACCAGATGCAGAACACACACAGGAACCAATTCCTAAAGCAGACACAGTAAAACTAGCTATAGCAATCCTAACTCAGCTTGCAGCAGAATCACTTGTGGATCTACAACAACCTGTTGCTGAGTCATAACCAACTGAAACCAATGCTGATAGACTTGACAAGGAAATCTGCAAGATTGTGATAGAGGTCACTGCACTTCGTCTGATATAACTAAAGCACATACCACTCTTGTGGCTTCTGAATAGCCTACACCTACCACTACTAGCAAAACGTTTAAGACTAAGGCTAGAAGATTCAAAAAATGACCTGGAAGTTCCTCTTCCCTTCCTATTCGCAAGTCTGCCCGACTCCGTTAAAGTTTTGGAACTTGTTCTGAAATCAAGGGGGAGAAGAAGTTTATGATAATTATGTCTGTTTTGATAATTTTTTTTATTCTCTTTGACTTCAAGGGTAGTAAGTAAGGGGGAGTGACTTCAAGGGTAGTAAGTAAGGGGCAGTGAGGAGTCTTTATATTTGCATTTGAACTATTTTAAGCCTTGTGTGCATTTGAACTATTTTGTACCTTGCGTTTTAGACTTGTTACTTTGCAGGATTTACTTTATTGTGTTTTGTGTTATTACCTGCATATTTCATTTGTTTGATATTTTTGTTACTTTTTGTTATTTGCTTTGATCATGATTTGGTTGAAGTTTTGTTTGACAAGTTTGTCAACTTTACTTTGTTTTGTTTTTTTTGTAGGATATTTACATTTGAACATTTTTCTGTTTTTTTTTATCACTGCACAATTGATATTTCTTTAAGTATGTCATTTTCTATTTGATAGATCATGATTGCTTATAGTTATTTTGCACTTATATTTTTGTGGTATTCTTTGATCAGAAACAGTTTGGTGTTTTCATCACAAGTTGCCAAAAAGGGGGAGATTGTTGGTGTCAACGTGTGACACTTTTGCATGTGCCATGCACATGATTTGAGTCCAACTTGTGATAAAACTAGAATGTTATATTGTTTCTTATTTTACTGTTTCTAGAAGTATAATTTAGGAAGTATTTAATTCATAATGAATATCTCTTTAGATTAGGACATTATTTGATGTATCCTAATTAAATTAGGGGTATATTTATTTATGTCCTATTTCATTTAGGAGTTATTTATATCACTTTCTAAAGTATTGGTCTTTATCCTAATTTGAGTTTGATTAAGATTTTTATAGGATTTTAAAGAGATTACAATCAGGCATCCTTATATATATATATATTGTTATGTTTACATAACTTATATGTTGATGGAGTGTATTTCACGACTTTCTAAGGATTAAGAGGAGAGCTTTAACATCAATTGGAATGCTTCTTTGATTTTATTTTATGAGTATTGTATAAGAGGTTGTGATCATGCGTGAATTTTGATTAGGTCTGTCCGAGACTTGAGAGAATTTGTGAGTTAAGTGTTTATGTAATTCAGTGTTAAACATCGTGGTTATGTCTTACTTAATAGTGTGTTGTTAAGTTATCAGTGACAGAGAGTAGGCAGTATCACTAGAGTTTAAGATTTTGGTGAGATTTTATTTTATAAAGATTAGGTCGGTGCATGAGACTGAGTCAACACTGTGAACGATCCTAAAGATTGTACAAATGAGAACTTAGTGAATTGCAGCTGTAAAGCTGTCCGTGGATACAGGTTTTACAATCGAACCATGTAAAATCCTCTTGTGTCATTTTACTTTATAGTTTACAGTTATATTGCACATAACTTCATACTTCTAGATCTTACACTAGGCAGCATGCACAATGACTTGATGCCATTGCTCCAGAGATGTAAGATGCCCCTAAAGTCAAGTTTGGTGGAACCTTTGCTACTGGGTTGTGCACGTTGAGCTTAAAGTTTGATTCATATAAGATGAGCTCAAACTATACTATGAAGTAGCATCTTACAACAATGTTATAGTGCCGGACCTACACAAGGATTGAGCCCCCTCTTAAATTTGGAAAAATCATTATACCCCAAATTACTTAGTTACTTTTATATTCCTTTCTTTAAAAAATTATAATCAATTTCAAGTTTCGCAATTCTTATTTCCTTTTCTCAACTACTTGAGCTACTTGAGGTATACAATAATATAAGTTGATATTATATTTTAATTAACTTTTATTGCTTAATCATAAATAGAATTTTAGTTTTTTATTTTTATTTTTTTAATTTTACATAGACTATATCTTTTGTTTATACCAATATTTTTTGTAGTTCTTAAAAAAACTCAATCACTTGTTTCTAAAAGAGTACTATTTGATGATTCTGGTGAATGGAAATGGCTGCCTTTTTCTTATAATTTGAAATAAAATTATATATTATATTTTATCATGTCTTTTTCTTTATTTTTTTATTTATTTGCATTCATTAGATTTAAAAAGTAGTAAATATATTTTAAAAAATTATGTGTGAGAGACTTTTTATTTTATTTTGTTGGATTTTAGTTTTTTTTGGATAAAAAGTAATGTATGTTATAAAATGAATTTTTTGAATAGTTATAGAGAGATATTTTAAAAGAAAAGTTGTTTTGAGTTGGTATCAAATTCAAAGATAATGAACTCTTCATTATTTTGAATCGTAATAGTCATAATGTCCCTCATTTACGTATATTCTTTTTATTTTATTTTTTAAAAAATTTTATCATATTCTTAAAGCTTACTAAATAAATTATAAATATTAAAATATTAATGGTGCCTCCCTTCAATAAAATGCTGAGTCTGCCACTGCAATATCATCTATGATGCGCGAACTAAATGCTGATAAGGAGTAGAATCAGTAGTATTAATATTGTAAGATATGATTTCCTCTGTTTCCTTTCATTACTGTAATTAAGGGCTACCACCAAAATTAAGGTAGTTGATTAAGGGAGTTGATTTGTAATTTCTTATATATATTTACTTGTACATGGACTGAATAATATACAGAAAAATATTCAATTGTTTTAACTTTTACTATGGTATCAGAGCAAGGTTTCTTGGTAGCTTGAATTCTTTTGCTCATTCCAACAAATCTTCTAGTTGTTTGTCATTTTCTATTGCTCATTCTAGTAATTTTGTTTGACAAACACAAGAAACCTTATCACACTGCCAATCATCCAACAATGGTAGACAAACCAGAAAAGTCAGTTTCTACTTTTCAAGAAGATTCAAATCATCCTTTGTTTCTTCATCACTGTAATCATCTCGGGGTTGTGCTGGTTTCTCAGCCTTTAAATGAAGACAATTATAGTGCTTGGAGTCAAGCTATGACAACTGCATTGAGTGTGAAGAACAAGATCGGCTTTGTTGATGGGACTATATCAAAGCCGACTAATTCCTCTAATCTTCAACAATGGACTCAAAGCAATGATATGGTAAAATCATGGTTGTTAAATTCTTTATCAAAAGAATTATCTTATAGTGTGATTTATTATGAATTAGCATCCGAAATCTGGCTAGATTTAAAAGAGAGGCTTCAACAGGTGAATGGGCCATATCTTTACCAGATTGAGAGTGAGACTCATAACTTGTTTAAGAGACCATGTCTGTAGCAACTTTCTTCACCAAACTGAAGAGATCTTGGGATGAACTTGCTACACTCTATTCTACTCCTGTTTGTTCTTATGGTGCAATGAAACAGGTTCTCCAATACTAACAAAATCAGAAGACCTTGAAGTTTCTAATATGTCTAAATGAATCTTACTTAGCTATCCGTGATCAGATTTTATTAATGGATCCATTACCAACTGTCAATCGAACTTATTCACTTGTGCTTTGAGAAAAGCACTAACGTACAGTGTCTTCTAACAAGAACATGATTCCAGAATCAATTGCTCTTGTAACTAAAAGAACTTCAAACACACATGAATCCAAAGAGTACAAAACTATGGGAAAAAAGGAACGTCCAAAGTGTAATCATTGTGGCTGGGTTCGACACACAATTGAAACACATGTTAGCTCTATTATTTTGTCTTCATCCTTGACCTTAACCAATGTCTTATGTGTTCCTTCATTCCACTTTAATTTAATATATGTGAGCAAACTTACTCAAGATTCTCATTGCTTGATAACCTTTTTTGCTTATTCTTGCATCTTATAGGACCAATGCTTGATGATGATGATTGGGATGGGACAAAACAGGAATGTCTATATTACCGCATTGATGCTAAAGAAGCTATATGTTAATCAACAACTTTTATTTCTTCTCAATGGTGGCATTGTCGGTTAGGTCATCTTTCGAATAAAATTTTGCATTTTGTTTTTGATAATGTTTCAAAACTAAATTCCTCACACGTATTAGATTGTTTAGTTTGTCCTTTGGCTAAACAATCAAGACTAAAATTCCCTTTAAGTTATATATCCTCTATTATTCCCTTCCAATTGCTACATGTTTATATTTAGAGAGGTTATAAGACATATTCTTTATTGGAAGCACATTATTTTCTTACTATTGTTGATGACTACACAAGATGACTTGGGTCTATTTGATGTGCCATAAATCTGAAACTCATCACTTATTAAAATCTATTGTTCAACTTGTTGAAAATCAATTTTCTTCACAAGTTGAAATCATACGAAGTGACAATGGCCAGGAATTTGATATGACTGATTACTTTTCAGGAAAAGGGAATTGTTCATCACTTAAGTTATGTTTCTACCCCTCAACAAAATGGGATTGTCAAATGGAAGCATTGTGACCTTCTTAACGTGGCTCGTGCTCTCCTTTTTCAAGCCATTTTGCCAAAGCACTTCTGGGGGGTTACTAAATTAATAGTAACTTATTTGATAAATAGAACTCTTTCATTCATTTTATCTAGAAAGACACCGTATAAGATGTTATTTAAATGTAAACCATTTTATAACCATTTGAAAGTATTTGGATGTCTATGTTTCGCTTCTACAAATGTACAAAACCATCAAAATTTGATGCCGGTTCTGTTGGTTGTATATTTCTTGGTTATCCATATGGACAAAAGGGGCATCGTGTCTATGAAATTGAGAGTCAAAAGGTTTTCACCTCTAGAGATGTTATATTTCATGAACATAAATTTCCTTCCTCTAATGTGACTGAATTATCTAGTGATCCAATTTTGCCTATTCGTTTTGATATCTCAATACATAATAAGCAAGTTAACTTGTTCCACTAGACCTCCTAGTTACTTGCTTGATTTTCATCTTTAATATAGACTCCCATCACTGACCATTCAATCATTGGAATCGGCAATGACAACATTCAATGGCAATACTTACCGTTTGTCTAATTTTCTTTCTTATGATCGATTATCCCCATCTCATCAAGCTTTCACAACTTCCATTTCTCTTGAAACAAAGCCAAAGATTTTTTTTTCAGGCTGTTGGAGATTCAGAATGGAGAGATGCCATGTAATCAGAAATTACTGCTCTTGAAGCTAATAAAACATGGACACTAACACCATTACCATTTGGCAAGAAATCCATTACCTATAAGTGGGTTTATAAAATAAAATATAATCTTGATGGTTCTATTGAATGGTACAAAGCCCATTTACTCGCGAAAGGATACAATCAAATTGAAGGCATAGCTTACAAAGGGACATTTGCTCATATTGCAAAATTGGTTACAGTTTGGGTTTTGCTTTCTTTGGCTGTTGTTTGAAATTGGCATCTTTATCAATTAGATGTCAACAATGCTTTTTTGCATGGTGATCTCGATGAAAATATTTACATGGATCTCCCTCTTGGTTATGGACAAAAAAGGGAGACGGGTGTGCAAACTTAACAAATTATTATGTGGCTTAAAACAAGCATTAAGACAATGGTCTGTTAAGTTTTCTTCAATTCTCAATGATGTTAGATATAAGCAATCTAAAGCTGATTATTCATTATTTGTCCAAACAGATGGAGGTAGTTTTACTGTAGTTTTGGTATATGTTGATGATGTTATTTTAGCTATAATTTGTAGAAAATTCAAGAACTCAAAAAAATTCTTGAATAATCGATTCAATCTTATAGATCTTGGGAACTTGAAGTATTTTTTGGGGATTGAGATGGCTTACTCAAAGAAAGGAGTTCATTTGTCACAAAGAAAATACGCCCTTGAAATATTAGAGGATATAGGCTTCTTGGGTGCAAAACCATCTACGTTTCTAATAGAGCAAAATTTCAAGCTCAATGAAATGGATGGGGAACTTTTTACAGATTCTTTTTCATATCGTAGACTTGTTTGAAGATTAATTTACTTAACTATTACACAACCCGATTTGGCGTATGTTGTACATGTATTAAGTCAGTTCATGGATAAACCTCCCACACCACACTTGAATGTAGCATATAAAGTGCTAAAATACATTAAGTAAACACCAAGTCAAGGGATTCTTCAGCAAGTAGTCAAGTTCAGTTACAAGCCTTTTGTGATGCTGATTAGTAATGCTATAGAGATACACGATGATCGGTAACTGGATATTACATCTTGTTTGGACACTCACCAATTTCTTGGAAGACAACGAAGCAAACAACAATTTTATGTTTTTCCGCAAAAGCAAAGTACAAGACTATGGCAGCATCTACTTATGAAATAATTTGGTTAAAATATTTATTGGAAGATCTAAAGGTTCAACGTTCATAACCTGCCATTCTTTATTGTGACAACCAGCATCTATTCATATTGCTTCAAATCCTATCTTTCATGAAAGAATAAAACATATAGAAATTGACTGTCATCTTATTCTTGAGAAAATTAAAGCAGGTGTCATTCAAACAGGTCATCTGCCTACCACTCAATAGCCTGTAGATTTGTTCACCAAAGCTCTTGGTTCAACTTAATTGTACTTTTTACTTAGCAAGTTTGGTGTTATGAATATACATTCCAACTTGAAGGAGAGTGTTAAGGAGTAAAATCAACTGTATCAATATTATAAGATATGATTGCCTTTGTTTCCTTTCATGTAATTAATGGCTGCCACCACAAATTGAGGGAGTTGATTTGTAATTTCTTGTATATATTTACTCATACATGGACAAAATAATACACAAAAAAAAAAAATCAATTCTTTTAACTTTTATTAAATGCAGTTGGTAATAACTTGATTGATTGGATGCAAATCCACGTTAGACTTCAATCTTTGCTAGAAGGCAAATTATCACCAAATAACCCCTTCCAACATCCACTTATTGTATGTAACCCCATTTTCTAAGTTAATTATTCTTAACCCTTCTTATCAAGAGAAAGTACTTAAATACCCTCAACAATTATTAAAATAACAAAATTAAAAGAAAAACCCGATTCATGTCTGTGCAAAAATCACGACACAAGGAAGCCATCTAATTTCATCGTATCTTAGCTTCTCGCATATGTAGCTTCTTGCCTCTGACACCGCATCTTTGAATCTTGCATCCGTCACCTCTTCATATCTCACCTCCACCGTTGATCCTTTTCGTGTGGAGTCTTTGCTTCTTTCATTCGATGATTCTCGATTCTGGTAACAACTTTGTGCTTCTCGCGTCCATAGCTTGTTGACTCCGGTGTCGACTCTGCCACCTTTTTACTTCTCAAATCTCTTGCTTTCTTAGTATGTTTAATTTGTTTTGAAATTTACATTTCGTACCCTAGTATTATGTGCACATAAATAGTTTGATTTTTTATTCTTATATTGAATCAATTCATAACTTGTAGTTGCTAACTTGCAAAAAGTAAAATAAACTAATTTTTTAAAAACATATGAAATGTATATAACTCATAGCATAATTTACCAAGAGTAATTTCTATTTTAAGTTCACAAGATGGATTTATTAATGGGTTTGCATGATCGACTACAAGAGAAAGGAGTTTCAGATTGATTGACTACATGTCCTTCTTGAAATAAGTAGCCATAAGTGCCCACTTGGCTTGGATGGACTTTGACCTTTTGCTAGATATACACAAATAACTTGTCTTTTGCCTTAATTTCTTCTTCTAAGGAGTCAACTTCCTCCCAATATCATGTAGGTGTGTAGATTTACAAAGAATTCTAGGTGAAAGATGCTTGAGAAATTGGAGTCAAGTTTTCAGGGTGCTAAATACTCTTTTGGAAAAAATGTTGGTTTTCTCTTAGTGTGGCAATTAATTTTGGACTTTCACCGTTTGTTGGATATGTATACATAACTTGTCTTTTGCCTCAATTTCCTCTTTCAAAGAGTCAACTTCCTCCCAATATCATGTAGAGATGTAGATTTAAAAAGAATTTTTGGTGAAAGATGCTTGAGAATTTGGATTCAAGGTTTTAGGGTGCTAAATATTCTTTTTGAAAAAAATTTTGGTTTTTTCTTAGTGCGACCACTGATTTTGGGTTTTATTTGAAGAAGAAACTCTGCTTTAGTCTTGATAATATTGAAATGTAGGGGACTTATGAATGACACTTACAAGATGGACCTCATTCTTGTACATATCCTCCACATTTGATTGCTTTGACTTGCATTTATATTGCTAGTGTATATAGGGAAAAAGATTCCGCAACATGGTTTGAAGAGCTTCGTGTTGATATGAATGTGGTGAGTTTTTTGAGCTTTTTACTGTGCCACTTATTATGTTATATTATTTTCTTCTATTTTAAAATTTAAGCGTATATTTGTTCAAAAGAACTAAACAGAGAGAACCTAGTTGGGAATGCATTTTTCACAGCTATATTTGGCATTCTTTATTTGTTGTATGAAGGATGTTATATATTTTGAAAGAAAGAAGCAACATTTTTTCAAGGGCTCTAATATTTGTTTCATGTGCTTGGAATGTGTAAGTTCTGGAAGTATGCAGTTAGAAGAATTATAACAGTAAACTGTAATGTAAATCAGCACAGGAGGATTTTACGTGGTTCGGTTATAAAACCTATATCCACGGATAGCTATAGAGCTGCAATTCACTAAGTTCTTGTTTGTACAATCTTTAGGATCGTTTACAGTGCTGACTCACTCTCACACACTGACCTAATCTTTGTAAAACAAAATCCTGCCAAGATCTTAAACTCTAGTGACAATGCCCACTCTCTGTCGCAAATAACTTAACAACACATTGTTAAGTTATACATAACCACGAAGTCTGACATTGAATTACATAAACACTTAACCCGCAAGTTCTCCCAAGTGTCTACTAACTCACATAGACCTAATCAACAATTCATGTACGATTACAATATCTCATACACGAATAAAAACACTCATAAAATCAAATCAAAGAAGCATTACAATATGCGTTGAAGCTCCCCTCTTTAATTCTTGGAATGCCGAAACCTAAACTCACAACACACCACCTTCTTGCATTATGAAAATATAACGGTATATATAGTGGTATGCGTGGACGAAATCTCTTTAGAATCCTATAAAAATTCTAATAAAAATCTTATTAGGATAAGGAGAAATATAATAGGAAGTGTTATAAATAGTCTTCTAAAGTAATTCTCCTAAAGTAATTATGACACAAATAAATATTTTCCTATTTTAATTAGGATACAATATATTATATCCTAATCTAAGGAGATATTTATTATAAATCAAATACTTCCTATAATATTCTTCTAGAAACAGTAAAATAGGAATCAAAATAATATTCTTGTTTTATCACAAGTTGGACAAAATTTATCATGTGCATGACACATGTATGTTGACACCAACAGAATGCATTATGGAAGGTGAAAAGTATTTCAATGGAGATATTAGATTATTATGGAAACAGAGTGGCATGGAGGAGAGAACAGCTTCTGCCTTTACCAAATTGCCTTTAAAATCTTAAAATTTTTAGATGCCTCCTGCATGCTGGATTGATCTTTTTAAACTACAATAGTGCTCATCTATTACACGTAAAAAATCATGGTGGGGATAATTGTAAAATCATGTAGCCTTGGTTCTCCGTCTCTTGGTCAAAAGATATGTAGTATGAATAGAAGTGATGGTTAGCTAATTTGTTATGGTTGTAGAAATTCTCACTTGAAGTTATTAATTTTGAAAGTGAAACTTCAAATAATTTTTTTCTTAAAAAGATTCATAGAAGAGTAACCTTTTTATATCAGAAGATCTATTCATTGATTGTGTTTTGAAGCTTGTGAATGGAATATCATTTATATATGCTTGAAACATTGCGTTCATTTTCCTCCACGAAACAAAAGAAATGAAAGAATGCATGAACTGAGAGCTATGAAATTCTTACTGAAGAGAAGGTAGACATACAAGTTGGGTATAGCAATGAGAAAGTTTTCGGGATGCATTGCATAGATCATTACCATTAAAATTACCATTACCATTGTAACTTGTATACAATACTAATCAACTTTGAAATTGAAGTGGAAGTTGAACTGTCTAGGTCTTTGTTATTTTGTGGGTCAATTTTACGTTCCAAGATTTATGTTAAATCTGCCTGAAGAACTTGCATGTGATTTTCTTATCTATTGTTATTATTTTTTGTCCTACCTATTTCCAACCTTAACCCTATCATACGAGTTGATTACATTGATCATAATAATGCAATAATATAAACAAAACAAAACTTTTTGTGCATTTTAATCTCTTATTTAATACAATATTCACATTCCAATTCTAATATTAACCAACTTTATTTCAATGTTGTTGACAATTATTGCATGACATGGTTGTGTAAAGTTGCACAACCAAGTTGTGCAAAATTCCATAAGCAATTTTTTTAGCATGAAAGGGTCATGAACTAGCACAACATAGTAGTGCAATACAATAGTTACATTTTTTATATTGTTGATAATTATTGCACGACACAGTTGTGCAACTTACACAATCGAGTTGTGCAAAATTCCAGAAGCAATTTTTTTTTTTTTTTACACAATGAGGTTGTGAAGCAATTTTTTTTTTTACACAATGAGGTTGTGAACTAGGGCGATATAGTCGTATAATACAATATGTACATACAAATTAGTTAAATCTTATGGCATTTTATTACAATGTAAAAAGAAAAAATTGCACTACATTGAAGTGGATTAAAATTGTACATCAACAATTTTTTAATAACTATGTTCATTACCTAATTTATCTACCAGTGGAACAAATCTATTGTGCAGTACATGGAAATGGTATTTCTTCAAGTAATTAGCCAGTAACATAAGTTCAGTCACTTCCTTGTCCAACCTAATGATATCAGCCCATGCATTCTTGCCTTCAAGTAATACCTGTAATAAATATAAGGATACCATTTAAACATTAACAAGACATGGTCATATATCTAAAACATAGTTTTATTTAACATTAACATTATGCTATAGCACAAAATGGTAATAAATACATGACATAATAACTCCAAGAACAAAGCATGTAAACCTAACAACAAAGATGAGCAAAGAGCCCACATATGGCATAGGTTTGATTGCTTCATCGTGGTTTTTATCATTTTCTTGTTTTGATCGCAACCAACATGGCTTATATAAAATCCCATGCTCTTCTAGCTTCACTTTTTGAAAGATAGGATTTTACAAATTGGTTGACCTTCAATTTGAAGTTCACATTCAGCCTATGGTCTATATACATCACTCCTTCTACCTTGAGATAGGACAATGGGAAAACATACATTATCCATTTAACAATAAGTTAAAAGGAAAATGAAAGATAACAAAATTAATTAAAATTTTAAATGTATAACAATATATATTTGTGTTTGAAAAAATTGTAACAATGGTTTCATAACGAAATCAAACGTGTTATAATGTAAGAAAATTATGAAAATATATATGATTTCATAAATTTAACGTTTTTTTTAAACTTAAAAAGTTGCACAAGAGCCTTACCAAAGCCATCGTGCAACACAACAATTTGGCAAAAATCATCGTGCAACAAGACAGAATGGAGACAACAATCGTGTAATGGCAAAAATTTTCGTGCAGCACAACAATTTCACTCATGAACGGACATACAACATTTCTAAACAAAAAATTCACAATTTCAACACTCGTTTTTCTTAAACATGATCCGCATTTGTAGATATCAAACCAAAACTAAGGAAAAAAACTATAAAATATAAATCTAAGTCTAAACTATAGCACGAACCCTAGATTTAAAAAACAACATTTATCAAGAACATGATAAAAGCTTTAAGTATTACCCTTACTTATTCAATTTTGAGATAATAATCAAGTTGTTCACTCTGAACCTTCACAAAATGGCTTCACATTTGGTTTATGTAAAAAGGAAAGAGTTTGGAAAGTTTAAATGCTTTGGATGTTTTCTTTTATATTAACATTAATAAGGGTATTCAAGTCTTTTTTCATGCAAAAGGGGTCTCAAATAGTTAAATCCAAAAAGGGGATTAGATTTAGTTAAGAGACCTAAAGGGGGTCAAATAAAAAAAATACCCCTTGCTAGAGTCATGAGAGACTAAGCAGTCAATATGACACACAATTAGAACATCAAGATATTTGATGATCTCTCACGCCATCTTGAGCTAGAAGCTGAGTGCTTATAAGTGACAAAAAACTTGAAGAGCTATAAGTTCAAAAAGCACCTGCAATATCTTAGTTGCAACCTAAATTCTTGCATGCTATAATCATTCTTGCTTCTTGACAAATAGCTGCAACCTGTAAACAACAATTAAGTTATAAACAAATTGAAGTGAGAAATTTTCTACAATTCCAAATATTAACGAAAATCCTGATCAAATAAAGTACATCTTAAACCATTGATTACCTGATAATCTAGGCAATTTTTTTTTAGCCATCTCACTCTATAACAATCCTTTTCATCCCATTCTGTGTACCTCCCATATTAGAAAGATGACCAGCTGACCATGTTGAAGCATGTAGGCCAAGCAATTGATGATTATAATTCAAATGTTTGGTATTATTATACCGACATAATCTAAATGTTTCAGCCACACCATATATATTGCACAATTGTTTCCTGTTTTAACATCAAGTTAGATTTATTTCAATTATTTTATTTTGTTTTAAATTGTAGCTATCTACAATGAAAATCAAAACCAGCTGACATCAACTACACTGATTTATCAAGAACTAATAAAAGAATACCCGATATCCATTTCATGACTTGGACTCGTTTTAGCAGTGTAGAGTTGTGAAGAAACAAGCCAGCATAAAACATATTAGACTACAATTGCATTGAAGATACATATAGTAGGAAGAACTTTATAAGTCTTGCACAAAAGACCATTTGATAGAAGTAAATGTGTCAAAAATAGGAATTCGTATGAGTACTATTTGTAAAAAGCCTTTTCTGTTGTCTATACATGCATAGTTTGATCAATAAATAGAACTGGCTAGTTTCTAATCGTGACTTAACTAATTTTTATATAAATCCAAAGTATTACTTTGCACATTTACAGTGAAATTGGGAAAACTAATTCATTCTATTTGATGTAATTATTTAATACCTGATCCTGGAGTCCCATAAAAGATTCTTCTAACTTCTCCATAAAGATACTCCTTTGCATCAACAACATTGGTTATAAAGTTATCCAACAAGCACAAAGTTTTTAGAAAATGTTATCACTTATGCATCTTAAGTTTTTAGAAAATGTTATCACTTATGCATCTTAATTTCAACTTATATACCTTATCTGTATTCAAAAAAAAAAATCTAATGAAGGCTACTTAATTTATATGATTCCACCGTGTTTACGAGCTCATTCAACCAAATATTCTGCAATGTCAATGATAGTAGAAAAAATAAATCATTATACTTTCCAATCCAAAGAAGCCAATAGAAAATCACTATACTAGGACTTTGCTTGCTTTTTGCTCTCCGCCGCAACATTAAACTTAGGCCATCCAACAGCACAATAGTATTTCTAGAAACCTATAGAAAAGGAAAGGGATAATTTCAAAAGGGACCGTTGAATTTTGACTTAATATCAAGCAGGAAACGACTATCTATTTTTAATCAATAACACCCCTGAGTTTTTATTTCAATCATCATCTAACGTTTTCTGTTAATAATAGTGTTGACAGTCAAGGGTAATTGTGACATTGTATATGCACACAGATGAGAATGGGTTAAAACGGTAATTGAACAATACATTCTCTTGTAAATGGCAAAGTAACGATAAATGTGTAATTGTACAAAAATTTTTATGCTAGTTAATGATCCTTCTGCCATTGAAGGTATCAAGTATATGGTGAAGAACCACAGCTGAGGTCTGCTACGGATATAGCATTTCACGTTGCTTTATGGGTTGCAAGGAATGGAAGCTTTGTGAATTACTAAATGGTACCAAAAATAAAAAATTCCTTGCATAGCCAATAATCTTCCTTTATCATACAAAAATAAAAGGTCCGATAGAGGCGCCAGTCAACAACCACCTTGCGCCACCTTGCTCTGCCACAACCACACCTCCCTTTCTTCGTCTCATAGAAAACAGCCACCATATCTTCATCTCTCCATTGCAACAGCCCACCACTCCGAACTCCACCAGCAAGCTCACGATCCACCCTTCACCATCAACCTCCTCAACCCGATCTACTCCTCCTTTTCGATCGGGTTGAGGAGGTTGATGGTGAAGGGTGGATCGTGAGCATGCTGGTGGAGTTCGGAATGGTGGGCTGCTGCAGTGGAGAGATGAAGATATGGTGGCTGTTTTCTATGAGACGAAGAAAGGGAGGTATGGTTGTGGCAGAGCAAGGTGGCGCAAGGTGGTTGTTGACTGGCGCCTCTATCGGACCTTTTATTTTTGTATGATAAAGCTTCAACGTGAGCTCCACACATCCCAGCTACTCCGATCTGATCATTTTTGATCAGCCACGATCGAGAGCCACCCAACCCACCATATCTCCTCAACGCAAAATCGAAAACACCACCGCAAGCACAAGCCATCACCAACGCCTCCCATCTTTAAGAAAGAAGCGACAAGATGCTCCTCCATCTTTAAGCAAGAGCTCGTTCCCACCGTCCCAGCCCCACCACTGGTAGCTTAGTCCATGGCCATCTGCAATTCCACCGGCCCTCCACATCGCTGGTCTGTTGTGTGCTGCCGTCTGTAATTCTGTCGCACAAGCGTTGCTCCGCTGGTCGAATTTTGCTCACCCGATCTGCTGACACTTCTTTTGGTCAGAGTCTATAATTTTAGCATATTGTTCGACTGGGACAACAGAATCTTTAGCTTGAGATTTGAGGTGGGTTTGAGGCTGATTCAACTTGCTAATTGTGTTTTTCTTGTTTTGTAGTGGTGAAAATGGTGTTATTTAATGTGAAACTTCAACTTTACCATTTACAAGAGAATGTAATTGTTCAATTACCGTTTTGCCCCATTCTCATCTGTGTGCATATACAATGTCACAATTACCCTTGACTGTCAACACTATTATTAACAGAAAACGTTAGATGATGATTGAAATAAAAACTCAGGGGTGTTATTGATTAAAAACAGATAGTCGTTTCTTGCTTGATATTAAGTCAAAATTCAACGGTGCCTTTTGAAATTATCCCGAAAAGGAAATGTTAAATTCATATATACTAGGAAATTACTGCAATGAATACCATATTTATACCCTGGTAGTTGAAATATTGATATGACACTTTTTGAGAAAAAAGCAGAGATGATCCAACACATACAAATTGACAATAATCACTGTTGTAAAACAAAGAATAATTAAAATGGGCGGAATTTTTCAGAGAGTTAGAATTGAGTTTTCTTTCTGAATTTTTAACCAAACTTCGAATACTAGGAAAAGCTAGTTACATTTTGAAGTTTAATGAAATTCATCTACTCTTATTTAAGTTGTACTTCAAACAAATAAACAAATAGTGAAAAAGAGACGTTTCCAATTTATTTTGCTTTATTTATACAAATTGACCTAAACAAATGAAACTCAAGAAGTCAAAGAAAATCGAACAAGAAACTTCCACAACGTAAATGCAAAAGGAAAGATTAATGTCATTGACTTGCCATCCTACTGTTTGAACCCAACATTTTGAACCCTTGTTAATGCACTCAAGCCATAAACAATAGCTAGACAAATCAAAAATTTGAACCACTTTTTTTGTCTTTCAGACTAAACTAAATAATCTAATTTTATCTAATCAAGCACTAGTCACAAAACTATCACAAGCAATAGTAATTAAAGATGTAAAAAATTAAAATTCCATATACACTCTAATATCAATCATAAAAATGAAAGATGAGATAGATAATTAATCAACAAAGAAACCATAAGAACTTACAGAAAAAGTCTAACAAGGGAAGAGCAATAATCCACCAACATAGAATGTTTGTAATTAAGGAGAGTTAATTTGATTTTTGTAATTCCTTTTGGGATTCGATTCACTAGAGATCCCAGCCTCACTTCCGCCGGTATTAGCATCGTGCAATTTTCTTTTAGAACATCCTACTATCATTGTCTCACCCAAATCTTCTTTTAACTAGGCCGCGTTGAGCTTTCATATAATGGACAGACACCACAACAAAATGGAAAGACCTCATAATGTTTTTGACTAAATGGGTCAATTACAGGTACAATTCCAAAAGGAGTACACTTGATGATGAACTTGAATGTGACTATCCTATTATGACCTTTAAGTAGTCTCGCATCCACAAAACCTAATACTATATGATCTGACTCAATTTCTATAGTATCACAGAAAGTCAAAAAATTAAGGCAATTATCATTGCTACCAGAAGAGTAACTACATTCGAGTTTAAAATTTGTAAAATATATATCATGGATCTCCTCAAACTTAATAACCATAGATAAAAAAACTCCAATCAGCCCACTCTTACACCAATTCTGAGGTAGCTTAATAGTTATAAAGACCCACAGCTTTGATGGTTGAACCCCTTAGGAATTTCACTCTCAGGTAAAATGAAGCTACAATGAGGTATTCCTTCCTCTACCTGTAATATGATATTCAAGATATTGTACATGAGTGATAGAGGCTGTGAGAGAGAAAGAGGGAAAGAGTTAAGAGGCATTAGCCTTTTCATGAGATAACCAAAATTTTGTTGCTATACATTGCAATCTTTGTCGTGAAATGTTCTCATTCAAATTTAGGCAGTTAATAAAATTTAATAACATTGTAAGGTTCCATTTAGATTCACATTCCTGGCCCAATTGTTCTGAATTTAATGAAGTCTCTGGTAATGATTAGAGTCACTTGCAATTCTCCACATTAACAATTCTAAGTCCCAACGGAAGCTCTGGGATTGAGTGAAGCATATGGCAATCTTTTAACTCAAGGACTACCAACCTAGAGAGTTTCTTGATACTTTTAGGAATACTTTCAAAATTGTTTCCACTTAGATTAACTTCTCCAATAGAGGGAAACTATGAATAACTTTAGAGAATTCTATCAGATTACAAAAACTTAAATCCAAGTCAATATGAACTTTCCAACATGCAATATATGATGGAAATTGGCTTATGCCACTTTCATATGCACTGAGATATTGCAAATATAATAAATTACAAATGTTGCTGGGGATGGTCTTGAGATTTTCACAACTTCACAATCGCAGACGATTAAGCCCATTTAGATGCTCAATCGAAGATGGTAGCTCTTTAATTATTGTTCTACTTAAATCCAGCGTTGTTAAGCATTTCATTTCTTCCGTAATTTATGGGAAACTCTCAAGTTTCGAACTATTTGAGACATCGAGGCAAGAAAGAGATTTTAGTTCACAAATACTAGTTTAAATACTCTTAAGCCTTTCGCAATAATCTAGTTTTAATTTGACCAACTTAGTCAGACTTGCAATTGATATAGGTGTAACACTCTGTATACTCTAAGGATCCAAAGTGTAAATCTAAGTATTCACACAAATTAACAAGCAGTGGTGACCAACAAAATGTACACAATAATAGGGGAATAATACCATCTTTGTATTAAAATCAGCATCCAAAATACAAAGTTCCTATCATGTTAGACACCTATCACAAAACTATTCATAATAATGAGCCTAAAAAAGATCAATTTTCGGATTTACACAAAATAATCTAGAGTGTTGCAGCGGTATAATGGTTGGTAAGGGAGCTCTAATGTCGTTCTGCCAAAATCCTCTATGTCTACAGTCAACTAACACCCACCTGAGGCACATAACATATTTAGTGAGTAAAACACTCAGTAAGTAGCTAAAATGTGAAGATAAAATGGAATCATGCAGGAATGAATCACATAAACATAATTCACAATCTTTTCTTGATCAACACGTCACCCTTTCTTTTCTTGCAAGTCAGGTGAATAGTGCCAGAGTTCATGGGTCGCGCTCTTGCGAGGACCACTTCGCGCGGCTGCATTGAGTTTCTGTCCTAATAACATATTGAACAAAAAGGGTTGGCACTCCTATGCCACCCATATTGCGCTATGACACCAACTTCCTTTCTTTACTCGATTTGCAGCATAGAACTAGTGCTCTTGCGCAACTTCACTGGCGCTCCTACGCCGATTCTAGGTTTGGTCAATATACTTGGTCCATTTTCTCTGTTTCACCCTCACATACATTCCACTTAGCATTCATAATTCATGTTCTACATAACCTCAACATATGTATAACACATTTTCATCACATATAGAATCACATCTTACACAAAATAGCTACACATCTATGCCACATTAGATGCACATCTCATCATACTTTAAAGCACAAACATTATGGACACTATACAATTCATTCATGGTAGGACTTTCATATGACACAATTCACAACACGTCATCTGTTACGTATCATCGTCAATGACATGTTATTCAATGCCCATTTAAAGAACATACCACCCATTACGTATCGCCGTCGGTGGTACATTCAGTGGCCATTAGTCACCCGTTACGTATAATCGTCAGTGACATGTGTTTTCACAATTTCATTTTTAGGAGATATGTCATTCGTTACAGATCATCGTTGATGACATATTCCATTAGTCACTAGTAACCCGTTACGTATCACAGTCGGTGACATGTGTTACACATAAATGGGCTTACACAAAACACATATAGGCCTACCATAATAAAAAAATTTGTGTGTCCTAGTACCTTAGGCATGAATCACACCTTTATACACATGATTTCATTATCAAAGATTATCCATGCTTTTCCATGCCACATTATTGCATAGACATAATCTCATTCCATTTTCTATATCTCAAGATCATATAGGTCATAGCAAAATATCACTCATACACACACAAATAAGTGAGCGAAATCACACATCACATGATTCAACTATCAACTTCAAAATCATGTCATCTCACATTCACACCCATTTTTCCATGATCTCATTCACATGGCCATCTATACATATTTATAGCATTTCCAAATCACTTATCCCACAACTATGCATAAACACAAGAAGCAAAATACCCTTATAAATCAATACAAAGTCAATTGTGCCCTTAGAAAGATCTAGCTACTTACCTGGTTACTTCACTCTTTAGCCTTCATTTCTACCTAGAAATCATTAAACCTCTTAAGAATTAGCAACACTTCAACCAATCCATAACACCAATAACAATTCAATACCATACGTATATTGGTTGGATAATTATAATAAGAGGTTACTTATTCCAATCATCATCAAACTTGATGGGACTCATGTAAACACACATATTATAAACCATGAATTTTATTGAGTCAAAATAAGGCCATATACCTTTGGAAGCCCCTAATGTTGTCTTTATGTAAAATTCTGTCTGTAGATCTTTCAACTGAGCAGCACTACTTTGAAGAATTTTATAAAATTCATCGTTAATCAAGCCATTACAAAACTTTACAGTCTAAAACTAAACACATATAAAATCATTTCACTAAAAATCATAATATTCCACTGAGTTTTAGTCAGTCAAAATGATTTATCTTACTTGCTCTGTTCTAAAAATTAAAATTTTCAGTTTCATAATTCACAATTTTGAAAAATCATATCAATTCATAAAAAATTCCACAAACCCTAAAAATTTCTAGTTCAACAAGAAATATAATCAATATTTTGCATACCAAAAACCAAAAATTTTCATGAAGGATTATTCTGTCAATTAAAACCCGTTTTCCATACCCTATTTCAAAACAGGAGAGATTAAATTTGGTTCTGGCAATTTTTAAAATTTACTATAAATCACACATTTTGAATTTTTGAATGATACAAAATTTTATAAACTCCTCAATATGTCTAGTTTATAATGTAAAAATTTTAAAACCAGAAAGAAACACGAAAATGTTTGAGAAATATCGTACTCCCTACTGCTCATTATGATTGTGCTGCAGAATTTAGCCTAATCATCATCTATGGCCTTTCTTCACCATCCAACCTACTAGAATCATGTGTAACCTACATAAAAATTTGTGATTTCCATCATGTCTCATGGTACAAATAACATAAACACATCATTGATTATAGTTAGTTTAACATTTTCTCATAAAATTCCATAGCTAAGCATTAGAAATTAGAGAAGAGCATAATTCCTACCTTGTATTCCTTCAATCTTCCTTAAATTTCTTGAATTTTCACAAGTGAAGGGAGCAAAAGGGAAAGAAAGAGAGGGCTGGGAGCTTTTGTAGAGATAAGAGAGGGAATGAAATTTCTAGAGGCTCCCACACATATATATAAATAAGCATTAGGCATAATTGAATTTGACCCTTAATTTCTTTAAGTCTCTCATTCTTGCCCCCTAACACTTATTAATCCTTATAACACATATACACACAATAATAAATGTACATATATCACAAGCACATTAAGGTTACAAAACTTGGGATGTTACAATAGGAACATCTTCTATTGTGGTTCCGTTTAAAAATAATTCTTTGACATTTCTTGAAATCTTTGGAAACTTTGTGAGATTAATACAGTAAGAGACATCAAGGACTGATAAGAGATGTAAAGTAAATGTTCCATGTAACACTCCTAACACTGTCACAGTTTCTCATGCTTAAGAATTGAAGGTTGGTAAAAAATCGAATAGGTCAGGGAACCTTAAACAACCCTTCACAACCTTGAAGATTTATATCTTTGAGCTTTTGAAAGTCAATGAGGTGTATAGAGAAACAAATAATTGATTTATAATTGAAGGTATGCTATAACCAAAAGAGAGAGGGGGGGAGAGAGAAGAAAATATTAGAATAACTAAGTGATAAATATCTAAATCATTTGTATTCTAACAAAGTTAATAAATTTAAATCATAAAAGTACACCTTAGTTGCTTCCAAGACTTCAATATTGCTATAAGGTAATTCAAGGGAAACAATCTTCTCTGGATTAAATTCTAATGGTAATATTCTTAAAGGATATCCATCCCAACGAAGATATCTCAATTTCTTTGAAAGATATTTTAGACTTTGAGGAAGACACACTCTAGAGGCATTTGCATGGTTCCCAGCGTACCAAGTTGGCCAATAGAGTTTAAGTAGTCTAAGTTTAGTCGTATTCACAAAGGCTTTCAAACTTAGACATACTTCTCTTACTCTGGACATATCTAACGATATGCTCATAACTGCATTAGTTTCCTTCAAAACACAAACAATAAGTCGCATAGAGGGAATAAAAGTCCATAAACTTTATAATACATGAAAAAGTTTGTACCGGCAAATTTTTATAGAATATAATATGAAATAGAGACAAAATAATCAAATTATCTAAGCTTTTACCTCATTATTTTATAGTACATGACAAACATCATCCTCATGCCATAACCGACTACGTTTTCTTGGCTCTTTCTTGTTTTCTTGATCAACAACTTCAATTTTTTTTCCCAAAACATGCTTTCATGCAATTTTTTTTCCTAACACAATTAGAAGAGAAACAGTGCATGAAATGCTTTTACTATAGATCGTAAAGTCATCATGAATTCTATTAGCTTAAGAATATATTCATATAAAGAAAGACTATGAAATTAAGTCTTCAAAATGATCTAAAATGAACACATTAATATATTAACAAGATTGTGGATGACGCGCGTGCAAATAAAGTCATCACGATTTGCGAGCTTACGTACTTTTTTGTCCATATTAGCCTTTAGCATTTTTCTAAAAGTCTTCAATGGTTCTTTTAGCCATTTTCTCACAAATATTTCTAAATTAACAAGAACGTGGGTTAGGTGCTTGTGATATAAAGAAATATAAAATATAAATAAAGGAAAGAGTTCGTGCAAAAATGACCATATTTTTTTTATTCTTATTATAATTGCAATGAGACTGAGAAATATACAAGGGCTTATAGGCAGTGGCGGACCCAGGATTTAGTGTAAGAGGGGGCACCATCAAATATAATAATAGTTATAATTTTTTTTTATAAACCTTGATGGTACAAGAAAGTTATATTTAAAAAAAAAAGTGTTTTTTGATGAAGAGTGCAATGAACCTTAGTTCACAGAATAATCTTCATGCAGTCAATCAAAGGCAAAATGTTAATATTAAATAATTTTCTCAATAAATACAAATTCATAACTGTTATTGGCAAATTTTTAAATTTTGTAAATGCTTCACAATTATCTTTTTTTCAATGCTACAAAAGATATTTTATTTATAATTTCAAACATCAGAATTATAATCCAAAATTCAAATTCCAAGTGAAATAAAATAAAAATATAAAGAGTAAATTACTAACTGTGATCAAGAATTCTTCAAAATTATATTATTTTAGTAAAACCTTAGTGGTTAACTATAAAGTAAAAAGATTGAAAAGAAATATATAATTTATACTACAATAAATCAATTAGAATAAAAAAATTAAGGTACAAATAGATTTATAAAACTAAAATACAATAAAATTACAGGGTTATAAATAATAAAATATATTACAATAATATTATATGGATGAAAGAGGCTTGGCGCTACAGAGGAATAAGGCAGGAAATTTAACATGCTAATAATAAAAAATGACATTGAAATTAAATTATTGTAATTAGAGGGGATGTAATTGTCATCTATGTAAAACAAGGGATAAAACTGATTATACAATTTTTAGGAGGGGCCCGGGCCCCCTTGGGTCCCTTACTCGGTCCGCCACTGCTTATAGGCACAAGGTTTGTTACTCATAATAAATAATTTTACCAGGGGAATATGAAAAATAATCATAACCAATTAAACTTAGACACACACGCATACATTACTACTAATGTAGTTGAAGGTTTAGCCTTAACAATTCTGTGGACATTTTACTGAAAAAGGTGGATATATTAATTTTGTATGGATTTCTTTTATATATATTTAATTAAGCTACTGTTTTCTTTCTATTCTGTCACTTTTTGGCACCTCCCAGCCGATTTCCCAAGTCAAAAAGTTAAGATTTACTTTGAAATTAAAGGAAGACTACCAACGACTTGTTTGGGGGTCATACTATGGTATACCTGATGTACCGATACATCAATTTTCAAATTTGTGTAAAAATTGTAAATAAATATATAAAAGTTGTAAATCAATATGTAAAAGTTGTAAATACTATTTTTATATATACTCAGTTATAATTATTTTAAATAAGTGTATAAAAGTTATAAATACATGTGTAAAAGTGATAAATAAGTGTATAAAATTGTAAATGAATATATAAAATTTGTAAATACAACTTTACACACATTCATTTACAACTTTACATATTCATTTACTACTTTTACACATATATTTACAACTTTTACACAATTTGAAAAAGTGAAGCACCGATACATCAAGTGTACCGTAGCCACAGCCCTTGTTTGGAGCCAAGAGGATAAAACAAAAACATTGTTGGTGGCCAACTATTGCAATTAAAAACTGAAAACCCCAGAATATATTTAGATTGGAAAAATATTCAAAGGATTCTGGCGATCAACATATTGGACCAATGTGAATCATGAAATTTAAAATGGAAATAGTAAATATTATTTTTTAGTTCAACCAGTAAAGATTGCACAAATGATTCTGTAAAGTTTTCAATCATTTAAGAATTGTGAAAAAATCACACCTGTAATTCAATTAATATACAAATAATGTGTTTTTAACAATTGAATTTGGTCTGAGAATTATTCAAATAAGAAAACTTTTTGTTATAGATCAATTTTACATACTTTTTGCCACCTTAAAAGTTAAAGATCAAGATCTCTAAATATAACGATGAAATCTCTTAAAATGCAACGAAAACATTTTGCATTACAATGAGCATGCAAAATACTACAACAAAGTATACAAACAACGATAGATGTGTGCTCATTATCAAAGGCCTGTTTTTTGTATTAATACCAATCAAGTCCCCATAATTAAGGTTTCAAGATCTGAACTTTTTACTCTGGTGTTGTTTTGGCTTCTAACACCGGCGTCACAATCAGAGAAGGCAAAAATCAGAAACATATTGTTTAGGAGATTTATTTTATTTGAAGCATTTAAAAAGACTTTTTTGCCATTTTAGGAAAGCCTTGTTTTCTTAATATTTAAATTCATTATGATTCGAATTTGGACGTGTTTCATTGAGATTTAGATTTTGTTGCCATTTGTTTTAATAATTTCATTTGAGTTTCTAATTTATTATTATTAATATTATTATTATTTTAATAAGAACTCAAAACTTTCCAAAAATAAATCTGCTTGTATTTAGAAGGATTTTTTTTTTGTAATTCCTTTTTGTTAGGGTTTTATTAAAATTTTTGTTGTCATTATTACAGTAGACGTTGATGAATTTTTAATGAGTATTTTCTCTTTTTCCATAGTTTCTTATGATTATGGAGATTTGCATAATTGTATGAAGGCTAGAAATCTAGTAGTTGTGAGTGATTCAATAGACTATTAGTAAGTTGATTGGTTTGCGTGTGGTAACCGGAATCATTTCATCAATTCATATAATTAAAATTATATAATAGAAAAGTTAGTGCATATGGCTTTATATATGCTAAACTACTCCTTGTTTTAAGAGGATACTAATTCTAATGCTAATAGAAAATAAGCAAAATTAAATCAATACCAATGGGAAACAAATAACAGAAATCTACTTCTTCTAAAGTTAAACCTATTTTTAATGGAAATAAATGAAAAAAGCGAAGTTAATAACTACTATAAAGTTACAAACTACAACAAAATCTCCTAAACAGTTCCTTTATTTTCATCCTTCAATAAGAAGAAGAAAAAAAAAATTCAAAATGCCCTCAAGGAAAGTTCCAACAATAATGATAATGCAGAAAAATCATTGAACAAAAGAAGAGATTTTAAATTAACTTTGCATCCAAAACGATATAGTATAGATAACATAAATATTCAGTTTCACTTTCTTAATTTCTTTAAACTATTTTTGTTTTTCTTGAGTAGTATTACAATTATCACTCTTGTTGTGAAGAAAAGCGGCGCACACACTCACAAACGGCTTATTGCGAAATTAATTTAGGAGATTTATCACACACCCAAGCAAAATAAAACAAAGTAAGAACATAAGAACACAAGGATTTATGTTGGTTCAGACTACAATGTGATCCTACGTCCAGTTGCAGGTGATGATCAATTCACTATGGTGAAAAACAAGAGATGCAAGAGTGTTTATAGGGACAACTAAAAGAAAATCAGTTTCTTTCTCTCCAAGAAACTCTCAATCTCTCTAAACCCTAACTCTATTTCTTTTCTCTCTTTTTCTGCTCTCTCAAAACTCTCTTACACTGAAAAACACGTTCCTTGTTTATAGTCCAAGGCTTATAGGCCAATTATTTGTGTAACAAGAAATCCTATTTTAATCAGGAAATAGACCCGTGCTCTTGCACCAAGGTACCCGCACTCCTGTGCCATATCTTTGTCCAGTTGCATCCGCAACCTAGAATTGGCGCTCTTACGCAAGACTATTTATGCTCCTATGCAATCATCCTTGTGCCACGACACCAAGTCGCTATCTACGCATGTCTGACTCTGCATCTGATGTGAAATTGGTGCTCTGGCACAACTCTAGCTGTGCACCTATGCAACTTCTCTGCCTGCACTACACAAGTTGAGCCACAGACTTCACAAATCTCCACCTTGGATAAAGCTTGTGCTTCCATACTGTAAACCACTATAGTAGATTCGAGCCACGTCCATCTTCAAGCTAAAATGGTCCATCCACCAATCGTATCAAATCCAAACAAGTGTTGAACTTGACACTCATAACGGGCTTAGTGATCATATCTGTCGAATTTCTTTTAGTATGAATTTTAACTACTAAAACCTTCCCTTCAGCAATGACATGTTTGATGAAATGCAGCTTGGTGTCTATATGTTTGGTTCTCTCATGATGCATTTGATTTTTGGTCAAATGTCTTGCACTTTGGTTATCACAAAACACTTTTACCTTGTCTTGTTTTACACCGAACTCACTAATAAGCCTTGCAGCCACAATGCTTCTTTCACAGCATCTGTAGTAGCAATATATTCTGCCTTAGTTGTTGAAAGAGCCACAACTGATTGAAAATTGGGTTTCCAACTAACGGTGCAACCAAATAATATGAACACGTAGCCGGTTGATGACTTTCTTTATCAAGATCACCAACAAAATCTGCATCCATATAACCCATCAGCCTTTCATCCATGTCTTTGCTTTTCTCATATACTAAACCGTAGCTTGAAGTACCCTTGAGATAGTTAAAAATCCACTTGATAGCTTGCCAATGATGTTTACCTGGATTTTCAAAATGACTCACCAAGCTAGTTGCATACACCAAGTCCAATCTGGTATAAACCATGGAGTACATCAAACTCCCAATAGCACTCGCATAATGAATTTTGGCCATCTCCTCTTTCTTAACATCCATAGTTGGAGACTGTGTCGAGGCAAGTTTGAAGTGAGCTGCCAAAGGAGTTTGTACCTTCTTTGCAGCAGCCACGTTGAACTTCTCAAGCATCTTGAGAGTGTAGTTGCCTTGAGACAGAAATAACAAGCCTCTATCTCTATTTCTACTGATCTTCATCCCCAAGATTTTCTTAGCACAACTCAAATCTTTCATCTCAAATTCCTTATTCAGCTGTGCTTTCAGTTTTTGAATTTCTTCCACGCTCGTCGATGCAATGAACATGTCATCAACATACAATAACAAGAAAATCCCAACTCTATTTTTCAACCATTTGATGTATACACAACTATCATATTTACTTCTGGCATGCCCATGTTTGATTATGAAATCATCAAACTTCAAATACCATTGCCTTGGTGACTACTTGAGGCCATGATTTCCCTAACTTATCGCTATACAACAGTCCTTACTTATGCAGCTCCTGAAGCCGTTGTTCACTCACATGGCAAAGCCTCTTATGCCACAAGCAGGCTTTATCATCAATGCCCGATATTGAGCCCACTTCTTCAATTGTAGTGCTGCCTTTAAAGATATACAAAGTATTATTCCTCACGCCTTTCATTACCACCACGGATCCTTTGGTAACTTTCAAGGTGCCATTCTCCCCTTTGTAATAGCAGCAATTAGAATCCAGCGTATCGAGTGAAATCAAATTTCGCTTCAGCTTCGAAATGTGCCACACAGCCATCATGACTCTTTCCATGCCATCATGAGTTTTTATTCGAACAGTCCCTATGCCCACCATGCTGCAAGCTTTGTTGTCCCCCAACAAAACGTTTTCGCTGACAATCTTCTCACAAGATTCAAACCAGCTTCTATTTGGTGTCATATGAAACGAACATCTGGAATCCAAGACCCATTGCTTCTCTGAGTTTTTTGTAGTCATGACTAGTACATCCAAACTCTCATATCCATCCTCTACAATTGCAACATCACCCTTTTTTGGTTTTTTTTTCCCTTCTTATTCTTCTTTCTACTTTTTTTCCTTTTTACTTCGACCTTGAGTGCGACTTGCCTTTGTAATCATGTTTGTCACTCCTACCTCTAACATGTAACCCTTCACCTGAGTTTCATCCAACTCGTTCTTCCTTTGAAGATCTTTAGAATTCAATGCACCAATCACATCATCAAGCGATAATGACTTCCTACCATGCTTCAAAAAATCTACAGACATCTTATATGATTTTAGAAGAGAATATAACAGCACCAAAGCTTTATCCTTATCATCATATTCTATTTGTATATTTTCTAAATCCAAACATAGTTTGTTAAATTCATCAATGTGGTCTTGCAAGTTCTTATCCTCAGCCATTTTGAAAGTAAAGAATTTTGCCTTGAAATACAACCTGCTCGACAGATTTTTCATCATATAAAGGCTTTCAAGTTTTGATCATACCTAAGCCACAGTTTTCATCCGAGAGACTTGCTTTAACACCTTGTTGCTCAAGCACAGAATTAATGTGTTGTAGGCCCTCTTCATGATATAGCTTTTCTTCTCAACGGTGTAACTTGCTGGCATCTTGCTTTCGCCCCCAAGAGCTTCATCCAATCCTAGGTTGCCTAACAAGGTCAACATCTTCATCCTCCAAATAGCGAAGTCACCACTACCATAAAACTTCTCAATCTCATACTTGCTAGTTGATGCAGCCATCACAAGAATTTCTTCGAACACCTATCGTACTACGCAGCTACGAGTTAGGAATTTTATCGAACACCTATTATGCTAAGAACTTTTGCGACAAATATCCCTAAATAGCCGTAACCAGGCTTTAATACCAATTTGTTGCGAAGAAGAGTGGCGCACACACTCACAAGTGATTTATCGTGGAATTAATCTAAGAGATTTAGCACACACCCAAGCAAAATAAAACAAAGTAGGAACACAAGAACACAAGAATTTATACTGATTTAGACCACAATATGTGATCCTATGCCTAGTTGCTGATGATGATCAATCCACTATGGTGAAAAACAAGAGATACAAGAGTGTTTACGGGGACAACTAGAAGAAAATCAGTTTCTTTCTCTCCAAGAAAATCTCAATCTCTTTAAACCCTAACTCTCTTTATTTTCTCTCCTTTTCTGCTCTCTCATAACTCTCTTACACTGAAAAACACGTCCCTTATTTATAGTCCAAGGCTTATAAGTTAATTACTTGCATAACAAGAAATCCTCTTTTGACCAGAAAATAGACCCGTGCTCTTGCGCCAAGGTACCCACGCTCTTGCATGATATCTCTGTCTAGTTGCATCGGCAACCAGAATGGCACTCCTATGCAAGAATATTTGTGCTTTTGCAAATATGTTACGCTTCTACGCAACCATCCTTGTGCCACGGTGCCAAGTTACTGTTTATGCAGTGACTCTGCATCTGATGCGGAGCTGGTGCTCCGGCATAACTCCAGCTACGCGTCTATGCAATTTCTCTACTTGCACTATACAATTTGAGCCATAGACTTCAAAACTCTTCATTAAGTTAGTTGATTTTGTATGTTTGCTATTACAATTACTTTACAACACATCAATTTGTATGGAAAAATTTGTATATACAATTAGTAAGACAAGCATTAGTCTTTTACTTATTAGTCTTTAACTTGATTTCCTATCCCTTTCCAATAAATTTCCCAAGGGTTTAAACACATTCAACCCCCTATGGTTTCTCCAAAGTGTATGACACATCTACATTTTCCAAAATAACAATGATGAACCTATAAGACAAACGGTTTAAAGTTAAAGTAAACAAGGGCATAAAAGTCCTTATAACATATCCTATGTAGTAATGCAACAATATCAAATCCCTAATGAGCTGTCCTGTTCAAACCATGCTTTCTACCTCATCAATTCCCACTTTTATTTTTACTTCTTTTGACAGTTTCACCCTAAAATAAAATTATTAAAGAGGACAAAAAAAAAGAATTATAATTTAATCTCATGACAACATGACATAAGTTAAAGAAGAAGATGAACCAGCCACATGATATTTGAACTATAAATATGAATAAGCAAGAGTGGAAGGAGATAGAGAGATTATTTGCTAGTTTAAAGCCTAACTGGAGTATATAACCCACATTAATGCCTAATATCCACAATCTAAGTTCCAGTCTAATGAAATCCACTAAATCACTTTTAAAGAAATGAGATACCATTAAATCTCTTTTAAGTTCAAAAATACCAAATAACAACATGCGAAACAGAGAGCTTTTAGATCTAAGCAATATTTTCAAGTTCTTAAGTTTTTCCAAGTTTCAGCATATAAGCCAAACAAGAGTAATTGAGTGATAAATATTGAAAGAGAAATGTATAGTGCAGGAAAGAGAAATGCTGAGAATTTAGCGAGATAATCTAAAATATGATGAAGAGAGAGTAATAGCTAAGAAATTAGCACATCAAACAAGACATTTGCGCAAAAAATTCATCTGAGAAATTAGGACCAAACAAAGAAATTGGAAAAATTTTAAGTGCTAAAATTAGAAGAACTGAGAGATTGAGAGAATTAGAAACATACTTATAATTGCTTTAAGAATATTGCTCAAAGAATGAGGAAATATGAACATATTATGAGTAGAAAAACAAATAAACTAAGAAATAATTTGGATAAGTTGCATGGGTGCTATGAAATAGTATGAAGAACTCATTATTTACTAAAATGGTAATTTGAGAATCATTCAGGGTTTAATAAGAAAAAAAATATAGGAATTTAAAATTTTTAATTTGATGAATTTAGAAATGGGGATTGAAAAGTTAAAGAGTGGGGGCTAAATAGAACAACCCATATCTAATTTCTAAAACAAAAATCCTAATTGTCCAAACTCTATCTTCAAGCCCGTACCCTCAAGAATTGTCAAACCCATCTTTCTGTTGATCGTGATGTTGCTAGTGGTTTGTCGATGGCAATGGAGCTGGTGGTTTATGGGTGATTGTTGTTTACTTTTTACAAAAGTTTTGTTGATTAATGCATAGGGTCCGATGGTAGTAGCTGGAATAAATTATAGTTGTAATGGTGTTTATGAATGAGTTCGGTAAATGAAAGATAATGTTCATTGGTAGTTTGTTGAAGATCTTTGGTTGTGGTGGTTGATTGGTGTTTTTTTCTGATTAATGTTTAACGTCTTAGATCTGATGTCTATGTGCACTCTCAGCTCGCTTTATTGGTGAAATTCAAAGTCTGTATCAGACTTGTTACATTAGTTCTATAGCCTTGCTGGAATGGCGTAGATGTCTTGTTGGCTTCTTTCCGGGATATGTGATGCCCTTCCATGCTGCACGTTCGATGGCGATGCGTGCATGGAAATCTAGTGGTCTTGAGGACGTCCGTTCCATGGATAAGGGATTTCTCATCTTCCGTTTTAGAACTGAGGATGAGGTACATGCAATCATTGCTCGCGGTCCTTGGATGTTTGGAGGTAAATTCATTTACCTGCAGCAATGGCATCCGCATCTGGATTTCAATCTTACAGCATTCCGGACACCACCAGTTTGGATCCGTTTGTATGGCCTGCCGTTTCCTTTGTGGACAGCCAAAGGCCTTAGCATTATCTCCAGCATGGTTGGAGAACCTCAATCTTGTGATAAGGCGACTTCTGATCTATCTAGATTGGAGTATGCGAGGGTTTGTGTTCTTATTGATGCAAGACGCCCTCGAGTTAAGAACTTTGAGTTCAGGTGCAAACTCTCTCCAAAGCCCATTGAAATTCAAGTTAAATATGAGTGGACTCCAAAGCATTGCCCCAAATGTTGCCAGTTTGGTCATCGTTGTCCAGAACCGGTAAAGACTTCAAGTCCAGATAAGAATGAGGCTAGCACCTCTGATAGTGCCCATTTGAGAAAAGAAAAGGATGTGACCAAGGTCACTGATTGCACCAAAATAATTACTATTCCAGAAATTTCTGCAATGCAAGTTGAGCCTCCGAAGGCTACTACAGTTTCGAGTGCAGAGTCAGTTTCATATTCTGATTCTCCATCTCCTTTTGCGACTGACGAGGGTAGACTTTTGGACACTATCAAGTGTTCTATAAATTGTGAGGCATCTATTTCCTCAGGGCGGATACCTCCTGAGTCTTCTCCCACTCGTTTTGAGCCTTTGAATGGGCTTAGTGAGGATGATCAATCTGATAGGATTGACCATACTCATTCGGACACCCCAGCTACCCTGGTAAAGAAGGGTAAGAAAAAGAAAAACAAGAAGGGTAAGAAGAAGAAAAACAAGAAGGGTTAAAGCTCTTGTATTTTTATGTTTTGGACCGTTTGTGATCATTTCTCTTCTATGTTGTTAAGGCCGTTTATGGCTTTTTTACTTTGTTTTAGGCTGCTTGTGGCCTTCATTTTCTATCTTTTTGTTGGATTGTATGTTTGGACTTTACGTCCTTTTGTAATTCTTGGGGTATGCCCCTCGGATTTTTGTACATTATAACTTTTTTGGATTTATATTACTAAGTAACTTTTCCCAAAAAAAAAAAAGCCTTGCTGGAAGTTCTTGGATCATGGTTTCTTTCATGTAAATCAATTTAATGAGGGGGTAAAACTGCAGAATATAAACAGAAACTTTGCATAAAACGGGGAAGAGAACATTGATAAAACAGAGCAGCTCAGTTGTATCTCTTAGCTAAGAGTGCTAAATTTTTCGTAATCATCATGAAAGTACAAAAGTATCAGCTAGAATGCTGCCCTATTTCTGTTGTAGCTTAATAAAAGAATAACAAAAAAGATGTAGTAGAAACTATTGAATAATCACAAGAGATATGATGTTCATGATCAATTCCAGCCCCCTTCATTTGTAAATTTAGAAGTCAGTCTCAGGCCTCCTCATTTTCGGTTCAATAACCTTTCAAAAAGTTCTCTGGGAAGTACAACATTCCAATCATCTTCTTGACAGACAACAGTCAATTCAATCCGATCGGAAAAATTTTGTCAACTAACAATTTACAATCACTTTCGTCATCACTTTTGAAAGTTCAGAAATAAATATTACCAACCTGACAGTTAAAATTTTTTTATGGTTTTCTAAGAAATCAATGATGTAGACTACCACCAGTCAAATATTAATAATTGTTTATTCTCATAACTGAGCCAGCAAACCAAAATCTCTGGTAATATATGAACTTCCTTTCAGTTTGTTGCCATCAAATCAAGCCGAGTAAATTAAATTAATCAGGAATCAAGTGCAGAGAAATAATTGACGTCAAATAAGTAAATTAAATCGAACAAAGAAGTTATCCAGGCACCAGAGAGTCCACCAAGGAAGAATCACATTAACAACCTCAAGTATCACTACTTTTATACCTTTTGAGAAAGGAGTGGGATGACCTGATTGAAAATTTTTAATTAATTTTCATTGTTATTGTAAAATATGAATCAGTATGAAAACTAAAGATTTCCCAAACTTTCGTAGACTTCAAATACCAGGAAATGTTCATTAAACATGCATGTTTAAAAGAGATTGGTCTTTCCTGATGTTCTTGTTCGCTTTTCTCAAAGTTCTTCGGGGGAATGACATTCCAGCAGTTCTTGCATGCAGCAGCCAATTTCTTCCTGACAGATAGCCGAAATCTGTAAACAAAATTTCAGATACAAACAGCGCGACACACGTAATGATTACCTAATTAAGGCAGTTTGTAAAATCATCACTGTATGTACATAACAACAATACAAAATTGAATATATATATATATATATATATATATATATATATATCATATGGTCACAATGAACTGCAACTTTGACAAACAAACCAACAGTTATAACACTTTATTGGCAGTTTGTTGTTCCAGGACTTGAGCTTCGTTAAACCATCAAATACTCCAATAAAATAATTAAGAAATAAAATGAAAACGTATTATCATTATCAGATTAACACCATCCACTGCAAAGTTATTATCATGCATTTGATCATAACAAACTCCAAATTAAATAAAAACACATCACCATTACTTAAAGTACTAAAAAGTAGTTTGTACAATCATTACCGCAATCCACAATGAACAGCAACAATTATAATCAAACATTTATCACGTTTTATTGGCAATCTGGCATGCAGTTTGTAATCGCAGAAGTCGAGCTTTGTTGATACTGAAATGAACAGTAATAAACTAATTTCCCTTTTTGAAATGAGTGGGGAGGACATTGTCAGAACCTACTTCCACCTTTCCTTGACGTTTAAATGATTTCATATTGGGCATAGCCATTTAGGGAATACCGGCCAATATATAAGATTGAGAGCGCACAGCACTAGGAGGAAAAAGCTCAAGCCAAATAAACAAGTAGTGACGGCAAGCCATAAAGAAGGTGACAACACTGAATGTATTGTTATGCACAAGCGGAAACGATAACCAATCGAATAACCCAAAATGCACAACCACAACTATGCCAGATAATTGAATATAATAGCAACAAAAGAGGCAACCAATCAACCACAATGCAGAAATAGAAAACACACCAGGATTTAACAAGGTTCGGTATAAATACCTACGTCCTCGAGCGCCGCTGAAGAAACTTTCCACTATCTTCAAAGAGAATACAAACTTTTTGGGCCACAATACAAATACCACAACTATTGGGCCAAACTGTAATTACCCAAATAGTTGGGCCAAACTATAATTATCCAAACAATTGGGCTATACTACAAATACCCAAAACAAAGGGAGAAAAACAAATATTACAAACTTTAAGGTCCTTACCAAAAGGCCCTTAAACTACGAGATCTTACTTATGAGACCTTACAATTTTGAGGGGGTGAAAGATATTTCAATTTGGTACACTTATATTTCTCCCACTTTGTTTTCATATGAGCCAAATACCAACATATATGCCTGTGACGAATGCAACCACCACTGCCCCCATGATAAATTTTGGAATTTCTGGAATTTCTCAAATGACATGATAAAGTGGACAAAGACAGCCGAAAGAGAGAGTGTCATGGCTATGGTATCTGTTACGATAAATATTTGAAAAGCTAAATTTTTATTTAAGATTGCAGTGCCTTCATCTAAACCTTTTTCACTATTGTAACCCCCAGGAATTGTGAAAGCTGCTGTAAAGGTTACCGTTGCTATGAGCGTAGCCACTAACAATTGTGACGATCTTGTTTCCTTGAGCCCATCATAATATTTCTTTCTTCGTTCATCTCGAATTTTAGAATAGTGTTCATCTTTATTTTCACGGATAACACCTTCAGGATATTGTCCATTGCCAACATCTTCAAACAATTTTTGAATTTCTTCCTGCAATACGATTTCGATATCCATTATTTGTGAAAATAGATAGATAAAACATTGGAGAATTTAAAAGGTACAATAAAATATTTCTTATACATATACGTACATACATACATACATATATATATATATATATAAAATTTGAAACAATGATATTTTCAGAAGCACTATTCATCAAGATAAAGTATGTAGAGTTCTTAAAATAGAATCGACATACAGTGAACTTCTAAGTCAAATACTAAAAATCTAAAGTTTTGACATAAAAATGAGAATTTTGAATTTGAATTTTTTTTTAAAAAAAAGAAAGTTTGAAGCAAGGAAAGGTGAATGCTAAAGAATTTTATTTATTTTATTTTTATATGTATATTAGATATGTATAGGATTCAATCAACTAATTTTATGAACTCCTTCAGTGATATTATTTGACGTGCAAAATGTTCAACTGCTAAACAAAAGTGCATCCTGTTTGCAATATTAATTTGAGATGGGTTATCCTGTTTATATAATGTGACCAATGTTTCATGAATCAAGGAATTTGTTATATCTATGATACTGTATAAAAGAGATAGAAAAATTTGTATATAAATTCATATATCATGAAATGAATGGTAAAGTGAACATAAAAATGTTAGAAGCAATAAATACTAATGAACGATGTGACACTAAATAAGTAATACTACTTTATTTTGTATACAAAGTTTATAAGTATAATATTAAGGGATATTTGATTTTTTTTATTTAAAGTCTGAATTTTACTTGTTCTTAGACTTGAAAAATTTTTCATGTGTTTGTTTTTTGGACTAAAGACTTTATTCTAAGGCAATTTCATCTAAATGGAAAAACCAAATATTTTAGCTTTTATCTAAATACAAATATCTAATTGTTTCTATCACCCCTAATTTTCTCAAATACACGTGTCTAATTTTTTATGACCCTCTATGCATATAAGTTATAATATAATTTATTATTTTTTAATAATTTTTAATAAAATTATAATTTTTAACTATTTAAATACTTCAATAGTAATTTTGTCAAAATGTTGATTTATAAATATTTTTAATATGTCAGAAAACACAAGTAAAAATAGCATCGACAAGAATGTGTAAAAATATTAGTTTCAGATGTTAGAAATAAAAAAAAAATCATATCATTTAAATATATATATTTACACTTACTCATACTAGTTAAAGCCGGACGCTTTCAGATTTCATTAAAAAAAAAAAAAAAAGCCTCTTTGGTGTCATATAATATGAAGTTGAAGCAGTTCATTACCTCGAGTTTATGAGAGCCATACTTTAATATGTGTTCCACGCTAATATTTTGTTTGTTGATAGCTCGACGATTCCCTACGTGAGAAAATGAATCTCGATAGGCAGCAGCACGAATATGAAGCGGAGTGTTCCCATCCATATTCTCCCTATTTATAAGACTTCTAACTAATGGATTTTTTAGGAGATCAACCAATTCTTTTTTCTTTAAACTAAGCATTGAAAAGTGAAGAACATTCCAACCTTTATCATCCACGATTTCACAACATTCAGCACATTTAAAAATAATTTGTTTTATTATTTCTTTATGCCCTTGGCTGGCTGCAATATGTAAAGGTATCATCTTGTGAACTTCATCAGCAATGTATGCGGCAGTTTTTTCGAGTTCCAATAATATATCTACTGCATCACTGAGACCATAATACGCAGCGTAATGCAGTGGAGTCCATCCATAATGATCTGTTGCTTTCGTCAAACTCACTTTTCTGATATATATTTCTCTCATTAAAGATTGAATACGATTGTTCTCTGTATCAGCTGAGTCAATTTAAATCCAAGATATAATTCAGGGTCAATAAAAAAGGTATATATTGAAGTGAATAGGAATGCAATAAATCTTAATCAAACATGAATAATTAAATCAAATGTCGCACAAGATTTTCAAAAACTAAGTGAAGATCAAATCTAGAGAGGATTGTATTCATTATTCTATTAATTAATAACCCCAACAAACTAAATAAATGGTGATAAATAAATTACTCGCTTGTTGAAACTTTGAAAACATGCTTCGCATATTATCAAATCATAGTTATATAACTAACAATGTGAATTATTCAAATATTGTTAGCTGATAACTCATTCGATTATGCTATTTGAATTGGACAGATGGTTGGGAAAGACTTTGCTTGGCTTTTAGCCGTTATATTATGAAATCAATAATATTTACAATTTTTACTTTAAGAAATATTTTATTTTAGAGATTTATTTATTAAAGTTTCATTAATTGTTTCTTATTTTAGTTAAAGAGCAATGATACTCATCCCAAAGCCATCATAATCATGCATCCCAAATAATGTGCACTAATTTATGAGTACAATATAATTGATTGTATTATCACTCGGCAATCATGCATGAAGTCCACATCATTTGTGATACAAGTTAAATTTGGTATCGAATTTTGGAATGAGTTGACATAGGGAGGTTGCAAAAGACATGATAAATATTCAAAGTGTCTGACCCTAAGGTAGGCTCAGTAGTCACTTGACAAAAAGAATAATGTTTTGCTGAAGGACGTCTAGCTTAGGTTCCCAAATCCATGAGAATGATAAAAGGAGAGGCTTGTCAAATCCACACCTTAGTGGATAAACAAACTGAAATTTTAGTTTTATATTGAGTCAATTTATAGTAGATTAGTTGTTAACGGAAAAGGATAGTCGTCATTTAAAATTATAAAATACTCTTCCTAAAACAAATAAATTACTAAGGTAAAATAAATCCTAAATTCCTCTGAAATCAATAAAATTAAGAAAATAGAAAAAGTAAATCTTAAACTTAATAGGAAATAATCTAGAACATCAATTTAACTAACATTCCTACACCATGAGTAGTGTTATTCTTTAGTTAAATTTTATCTCGTAATAAGATTTGTTATTTGGAGTTTCTAGGGTTATTTTAGAGTGACTCTATTTACACCCAAAATTTTATTCTCAAAACCCATTTTCTCTGTAATGAAAATTTTTTAACCATATTTTTGCACAACTTATTTTCATAATTTCCAAAACATTCTCTTCGGTTAAAATAAATTCAATAGCTTGAAACTTAATAGAAAGAAGAATACGATTAAGAAAAAGGTATTCCCAATAAATATGATGCATTAACTAAAGCACATTCTACCGGGAATGATTTATTGAATTCTTTGGTTAATTAATTTCCTTCATAAAATTATAAAGAAAAAACAAAGTTATAATTTTTATATATACTTACTAAAATGATGTAGAGAATTTTTTTTTTTAATGCAAATAGGTTCAATGTGCATTCCTCAATTTTGGACTACAACAATTTAACATCATGTTATTTTGGAATTTATAATCTTTAGTCATTCAACCATGTGGACTAAAAGTTCATTTTCATTTCTTTTAAATAATTTTTTCCCTTTTTTCTTCAAATTTTGCTCCTATAATATGGGTCATAATTGGTCACCAAGTTTTTGTGCTTCTCCATTTATTAATTTAAATTTCTCTCCTTGTTGTTATGAATTATTCATATAACCAATTACACAACCAATTTATTTAACCTAATCTGACATGATCTCATCAGATGGATAGTTTTTATTTTATTTCTTATAATTTTTCTCGTGTATTATTATTTTTTTCCCATCAACAACATTCAATTAGATTAGGTTGTACAAAATTCGTTGTACGAGTTTTTTGTATGTCTAGTATCACTCTTCAATTATTTATTTTTTCTTCTCCTTATTTCACTTTATGTATATCTCTATCTATCTATATCTCTGCTTTCTAAGCAATAAATTTTTATTTTTATACCTATTTTCCAGTATAAATGATATAGGTTTTAGGATTTGAGATTTGTAGTCATGACCTTTGTTATTTCTCTTGAAAATGGTTATCTTCGGAATCCTATTTTACCCAGATCTTTTTAAATATAATTCAACAATATTTTAAAAAGTAACATGATGTGCTTTACTAGTTAATTCTGATTAAGATCCATGCTTTTGCATTTTGAACAGTCTTAGACATAATTTTTCAGAAATTTTCTTTTCGGTGGTTCTATTAATTAAATCTGAAATTAAATATTAATCACTAATATAAGGTAGATTATAACAAATAATTTGTTATTAAAAATTTATAATTCTCAAAATTAAGAAGCACTATTACGTGCATTCATTCTATGATTAAAAATATATTATATGAGAATATATCATATTCATGCTATTTTTTTAGTGTTTATCAGATAAATATAATTAATAATATGCATCGGTGTGTTTTGATTAACACTGAAATCGTTTAATTAGTATTTTCATTCTGTATAATTCAATAGTTGAAAAATTATTATGTTAACATTTAAATAAAAATTAAAAAAAAAACCTACCTTTAACTTCTTCCTCACAATAGATTATACAAAACAACCTAACTTGCACTAGAAAGGTGTTACATTAGCCGCAGAGTTGTAAGTTAAAGACTTTAAAATACAATAATTTGACCCTTTACTGTGAAACAAATAATGTAAATGATTTTTTAATATTGTATTTTAATCTTAACCTGTAAAATTCAAACCCTGTCTCTTAATTTTAAAGTACGTGTTTGGTTTAAGCTCTACAAAACCAACAATTTCTTTATCTCATTATATGTTGCTCCAATACTTTAATCTAAATTACGATGGCTTGATTAATCTCATTAAAAATATTCTGACGTAAGTTTAGAGGGGCAAAATTGACTTTTTAAACAATGACCAAGCTTGTATGTTAGTTTTGTGACTAGTTTTTTTTTTTTTTAAATATAGATTAGGGTTTCTTTTGAAGCTTTAAAAATAATATGGATTGAAAGTATTAAAAGTGAATCACTTCTTTCTCTAAAAGTAATTTGATTAAATTAATAAATTGACTTCTTAAAAGTCAAGGAAGTTTTTTTTATGAAGTCACTAGACTTAACTGTTCTTCTCTTTCTTTTTTTTTTCTTTTTTTTTTTTTTGAAGTACAGTAAAAATTGAGTGCAACTTTGGAGTTGATTTAACAATTAATAGAGTAATAGTAAGATTATCATGTTTGAATTAAAATTAAAATTCCATGCCAGCTTGCAAATGACAAATTGGGGTGCTTGTCATTCCAACCTAAACAATTAATAGTCCATATTTTCAACTTAAACAATAATTGATTACCTGGAGGAGTACAGCTCAGGACTGCTGCATGCAAAGCTGTCATTCCACTGGGGCCTTCATAGGCTGCTAAATTGCAGCTTTGCAATATTGCACGCACCACCTGGACATCCCCTCTTGCGGCAGCAAGATAAAGTGGAGTTTCCCCAGAGTTATTAGGATAATATGAAAAATGAGGGTCTGCTTCTTTGGTTAAAATTTCCACCACATTGGTTTGGTCATGTAGCACTGCCTCATGCAATGCTGTGTTACTCTCCTTATTCTTGATCTTGAGAATCCTCCAATCAACTCTTAGCCCGCTCTCCGGCTCTTGAGATCTTGCATATTTGAGAAGAGTTGCCGCTATATTAGAATACCCACACTTGGCTGCAACATGAAGTGGAATATCTCCTTTGTCATTATATTGTAGCAATAGTGACGGACATATCTCAAGTATTTTCTCCACAAACTCTGTTGACGGCCTCTTTGATGATCTGATGTGGATATGTAACAATTTATCCTTAAACTGAGCTCCTAAAATCAAAATAATGCATCATATGTCAAATTGTGAAGATAACTTTCATAATGTAAAGGAATCATCCCTTTTATAAGAAAACTCTATTTCAAATAAGAAAAGGACTCTAACTAGAAGAGACTTGAGACATCTATATATATACGCATTGTGTACTCTCACACTGCTTAGAGAGCAATAGCAAGGGACTTGAAGCACTACGTAAGAGATTTCTAATTCTTCAATACTTATAATCATCCAAAAGTTATTCAAGTTTAATTCTCTCATTGTTTTCTCCTAGTAATTAGAGATAGTACCTCCTCAATTAGAGAAAAAAAGAGTTTTAGATTCCCAGTAATTAGATATTATATGAACTGTGACGAAGCCAAGGCAGGCCGAGGAGGGGCACCAACCCCAGCTTAAATTTGAAAATTTTCCATTAACTATGTCTAATTTTAACAAAATGCCCCTCCCTGATTTTATCATTTCCTATTTAAAGTCACTTTACAAGACTTCAATTTACCAAATTTTACATTCCACTTATGTCTTCCAGTCATTAAATGTAACACCCCACTAGTGAGTGCACTCACTCTTACTATACTAATAATGATGTGAATGATTGCTTATATGCATGTGTATAACTATTATGACAATTAATAAAATGTTATGGGGTATGAATGACACAGACTTAAAGATTTTGAGGGCTAATTTAAAATTTGGCACTTGGCATTAAATAAAGAAGAGGGGTTAGACATTTCTAGAGATCTTCATTTCCTCCCTCACTTTCAAAAGGTCCCACCCTCTCTCTTTTACCCTCCTTACCTTGCAAGAATTGAAGGAAATTGTGGGAGCTAGAAGGAGACATGGTAGAATCCATGTCCTTCTCTAATTTCTAGCTTATAGTTGTGTAGTATTGTTGTGTAATATTGTGTTGGAAAAAGGGTTTATGTTTTTTCCATGTCATGCATATCATGAAACATGCTAGAAATCATGAATTGAAGTAGGTTATGCATGATTCTAATGGGTTGGATGATGTAGGATTGCCATAGATGATGATTAAATTTAGAACTCTACACGATTATTTACTGTGCAGTGGATAGTCCAAAAATTCTTAAAAATTCTAGGGTTATTTTCTGGCTCTGAAAATTTTACGTGATAAATTACACATATCAAGAATTTTATAAAATTTTGAATCACCAAAAAATTCAAAGTGTGAGATTTATGGTGAATTTTTGAATATGCTAAAACGAAATTGAACTTCCCCTATTTTGAAATAGAGCACGAGGAACAAAATTTATTTGATGAACTTATTCTTAGTAAAAACCCCAATTTTTGGTGTGTAAGATCTTGAATATGATTCCTTTTAAACTAGAAAATTTCATGGTTTTTAAAGCTTTTTATGAATTGTTATGATTTTTCAAAATGGATTTTGAAAAACAGAGATTTCCAACTCTAAGAATAGAGTAAGCAAAGTAACTTGTACTTAACCAAACTAACCTCATTAAAAAGTTGTGATTTTTGTTGGAATGATTTGTATATGTGTCTTTTACTAAACTCAAAAATTTTGTAAAGATATGATCATTGTTGAATTTTATAAAATTCTTCAAAATAGTACTACTCAGTTGAGAGGTCTGTAGACAAGACTTCTGTATGAACCAAAACTAAGGAATTTCAAGGGGCAAATGCCTTATTTTGGTCCGATAAATTTCATGAGATATTATATATGTGTTTATTTGATCGCCATGAAATTTGGTAAGGATTGGAGTAAGCATCCTACAATTATCCAACCAACTATGTGTATAGTATTGAATCGTAAATGAAGTCATTTGCTGGTTGAAGTGTTTGCTAATCCCTACGAAATTTGATGATTTCTAGGTGGAAATGAAGGTCAAGAGGTGAAGTAATCAGGTAAGTAAGTTAGACCCTTTTTTTGAGGACACAATAGATATCGAATTATGAGATGTGTTTGGTTATTGTGTTTATGCATGTATGTGAATATATTGATTGGAAATGCCATGAATGTGTTGTGGATGGAAACTAGAATATGAACATGAGTACATGGACCTTGATATGTAATGGCATGACTAGGATTCCTAGTTGAATGATGAGATGTGTTGGTTTTGCACACTTATGTGTGTACGTGACCACATTTTTGCTTAACTTCTATGATTGCAAGACAAAGAAAAAATTGAATGTGGTGATGTGTATGTGAATTTTTGGTGTGGAAAGGCATGAGTAATGTGTGATAATGAAATTTTGTGTATGTAAAAGTATAATTCATGGCTAATGTACTAGGACACCCAATGCCCTCAATGTGGTAGGCAAACATGTGTTATGTGGTGTGTAAACCCATATGTGTATTTTAAGTCACCAATAGTGATACATAACAAGTGAGTAGTGGTCAATGAAATATTTCGTCGATGGCGATACGTGATGGATGACATATGTCCTGAAATTGATTAATGAAAAAACATGTCACCAACGACGATACGTAACGGATGACTAATGACCACTGAATATACCATTGATGGTGATATGTAACGGGTGATATATTTCATAAAATGGGTATTGAAAAATGCATGTCATTGACGGTGATACATAACGGATGACATATCATGAATTGAGTTACATGAAAGTCCTACCATAAGTGGAAGTATTGTGTCCTTAAAAATTTGTGCCCTAAAGGTGTTTGAGATGTGTATAACAAGATTTGTATAAGATATAAGTTGAATGAATGACTTAAGTGTGTTGAGTAGGCAGATAACTTGCGCCAGAGCGCCATGAGGGGTGCACAAGAGCACAAGCTCTGTGTGGTATTCCAAGTTGAGGTAGAGAGTTAGCGCCAGAGCGCAACTCGAGTAGCATAGGAGCACCAACCTTTAAGTTGAAATGGTGTTTCAGGCTAGGACTTGGCGCGGTTGCGCCAATTCCCTTGCGCATGAGCGTGACTCTCATTTGTGTACTTTGCTCTTTAGCTTAAGAATAAAGAAAATGAATACTTGTAAATCAAGAAATGAGTTATATATCATGGCCTATCATAATTTCTCTACCTAGCACATTACTATTGCTTAAATCTAGCTGCTATTGAGTTATACTCTCTAGTCTATTGTATTTCTTAGGTGATCGATAGATTATATGACATTGGGGGATTTTTGGCAATGAGACTACGGAGTTCCCTTGGTAACCGTCGGACTACTGCAATATTTCCATTGTTTTTGTGTTAATCAATATTTTGATTCTTTTTAGATAAACACGTATATAGTGTGACTCCATGGTTGACAATGTGGGAACTTTGTATGTTTTATTGATGAGTAATAGTACAACGATCACCGTTCCCTTACATTGTCTTGTGTTGATGTTTAGCATTGCATTCTGCAACCTTAGGGTACATGGTATGAAATTAAATTTACTGCCAGCAATAAATTGTTTTATGCTCCATTAACAAATTTATGGAGCCCACAAATCTTTTACAAGCCAAATTCTAAAGCCAACAAAACTGGCACTTTGATTCCCAATTAAACAAGTCAAATACTTATCTTTTAAAGCTATCTGAATATAGTTATATTGTAGGTTAATGACTCTTATTTTAAAGCTATTTGAATGTACATGGGCAATTACGCTTAACTAATGGAGCATAAGTTCAATCAATATTCCACGATATATTTTTAATAGAAATTTGATAGTTTGCACAAATTTTGAAGGCAAACAAAACATCAAGTTGGTATTATACAAATTTTACTCTTATGATTCATTATATTTTGTAGCTGATTTCGTTCTATAGAATATAATGTTGAGAAAAAAAATGTATTATTGATTATTGTAATTTATGCTAAATAAAGTACTGAATTGTTTTTTTTTTTTTCTCAATACTAGACTAAGTGCATAAATATGTGAAAACTCAATAAATTTTTGGACATTATATTGATCTTAGAATGAATATATAGTAGTTACTATTGAAAGTTTATTTTTAATTTTATTATTTATTTTATTGGCATTCTGATTTTACTAATTTTTTTATTTGCCCTCGTAAGTTAATATCTTGGCTTTGTCACTTTGTATGAAGATTTTTTGTCGTCTAATAAAATTATTTTTTTACTCCATGGAGGTTTCCGTAAAAAAAAGGGGTTTTACCACATAAGTACTTGTGCTTATTGGTTTATTTTTTATTATTTCTTTTTAAAGTTTATGTTTCAATGGATGTATAATAATGCTATAGAGCCTGGTGTAGGACATGGAGTGGTTACTTGATTATACACATGCCTAGAAAAGTTTGGTCGAAAGGACTGTAAGTCTAAGGAGTCCCGATTTTAAATGGGATCATTTATGAGCCTTCTAGTCTTTCTTGGGAAATTTCAAGGTGTATTCAATTACATCGACACACTTTATACTGTTTTAGGGTAACATTCACTATAAGAGTGGGACAAATTGCAACAAAATTTGAAATAGAAAAGTTCAACATGAGTGAATTTGCATTGTGGAAGATAAAGATGAATATGATTTTGAGAAAAGAAAATTGGTTAGAAGTAGTTGGACAGAGACCAAAAAGTATTATTGATACAGGAGATTGGAGAAGATGGATGGTGATGCAATTACAAATATACATCTAGAATTGGCAGATGATGCTTTGTCAAGTGCCGTTGAAATGGAAACAACAAACAAAATTTGGAATACTTCGACAAATTTATACCAAGCTAAGTCACTTCACAACAATTTCTACTTGAAAAGATGACTATACACTCTTTGTATGGCAAAATCTACTTTGATGATCAAACACATCAATACTTTGAAGATGCTATTTACTCAGCTTTTTGCCATGTGTCATAATAATATAGAGGAGAAAGAATGCATTGAACTTCTACTTTAGATTCTACGTGATTCATTTGTGCTACAAAGTTAAAGTAATATTTAATGATATTGCAGCTATTGCTCTTATAAATGAAAAGATTCATAAAAATAAGGAAGACAGACCATCGACTTTTCAACAAGCTAGGGGCTTATCTGCCACTACAAGAAGTCGAAAGGAACACGGTTCTAGTGGTTGTCACCAAAAGAACATGGCAAAGTCTAGAAGTAAAAAGGTGTTTAAATGCTATCATTGTGATAAGCAAGGGCACATAAAGAAGGATTGTTGATACTTTAAGAGAAGTGAATAAGGAAATACAAAAGGTAAAGCACTTGAATCGTACAAGATTCTTAAAATCGTGTAGCAAGTACCTAGAATGATGGTGAAATCTTATACAGTGAGGTAAATACTATAGCAGAAGGTAGGAATAAGTTTGCTAGCATTTAGCTAATTGACTTAACTTCTTAAAAAAGAAAAAAACAATTCACACCATCCATGAGGTATTACATGTGAAAGGCTTAAAGAAAAAGTTGCTATACATGGGACAACTAAATGACCTCGAATATGAATTCCATATAAACTTTGTAATTATAAAAGTCACCAAGGGCATGCTTGTGACTACGAAGGCAAAAAATTTACCAATAATATATACACATGCTCCATGGAAAAGCATTTTAGGAGGTTGATGAATCCATTGCAAGTTATGTAGGAAGAGTTGACAATGATGTGTCATTGCAAACTTGGCTATTCGTTGAAAAGAGGTTTAAGAATTTTCTCCGGTAACAAGTTTCATCTTGGGGTTAGAACAATAATTCTACCTTTCTATGAGCATTCTGTCACTAGTAGGCAACATAGGTTTCTTCGAGAATTCTATTAGTAAGTGACATAGGTTGAACTTTAGTGGACTTACTACTGCCTAGGAAGAAAAGCATTTAGACTTGATTCATTCTAATATTTAGGAATCACCAATTACATCCCTAAGAGGAGCAAATTAGTTTGTGCTTTTTGTTTATGACTACTCCAAGGGATGTTATGTGTACCCTATCAAGAGAAACTTAAATGTATTTTTGGTGTTCAAAGCCTTTAAAGCATGTAGAGCTTGAAGTTGGAAGAAGAATAAAATGTTTGAGGATAGATAATAGAGGCAAATTTTGTAGTTGGTAGTTTGACATATTTTGTAGTCAAGAAGGCATAAAACATAATGAAACTATTGCTTACATGGATAAATAAAACTGTAACATAAAGAATGAGTGCTTTGTTGAGGATTGTAGGTCTATGGACATTTTGGGTAAAAGTAGCCAAAAGTATCTGGTATCTTAGGTCTTCACCAGCAATAGTTGAGATGATGAATATGTAATATCCCAAATTTTGGTTAATGACCATAACCTTATTATATTAAAATGTATATGTATGATATATATTATTGTATGTGTGTGCCTAAGTGGTATGCAATGAATTAAATTATTGGAAGGCCTAATTGAAAGATTTGGAGAGTTAGGTCCTAACTTGACCTATGCCTAAAGATGTATAAAAGAGTGAGGCATTCAAACTCTCTAGAAAAATCCATTTCATCCCTTTTTTCTCTAAAGCTCTAGCCCTTTCTCTCACTATCTTTCTCTTAGCTTTGCCGAGAATTTAAGAAGAAAAGGAAGTGATAGGAAGCACACGAGGTAGAACTCACCTTTTTCTGCTAGTTTTAGTTATGGACCATGAAGGTTGTGTTAGAAATTTTGTGGTTAAAGGCATTTCATGCTATGTATATACTGCAACTTGCTAGAAAAACATTAATTAATGTGAGTTATGAAAGAATTAAGAAGAAGGGATGATGAAAGGAAGTTAGAAATGATGATGGAGTTCAAATTCTATAGGGCTTCTGTACTGAGCAATGTTCAGTACAAAATTTCCTAGAAATTTTAGGGTTATTTTCTGGCTTTGAAGTTTATACTTAATGATCTAGACATGTCAAAAATTTCAAAATGACTTCAAATTCGCAGTTTGTGATTTATGGTGAAGTTTTGAAGTTGCTAAAACAAAATTGAGCTTCCCCTATTTTAAAATAGAGCATGGGGAATTAATTTTATTTGAGGGACTAAATCTTCATAAAAACTCCTGATTTTTGGTATGCAAAACCTTGAACATGTTTTCTTTTATGCTGAAAATTTTCATGGAATTTGAAGATTTGTACGAATTGTTGTGATTTTTCAAATTTAGGCTTATAAAACTGAGAATGTGATTTTTCAAATTTAGGCTTATAAAACTGAGAATTTCAACTTTCAAAACAGAACAAGCAAAATAAATTGCTTTTGAACTACTGAAACCCATTAAAAATTATGATTTTTGACATGATGCGTCTTATATGTGATTTATGTTGGACTATAAAATTTGGTGTGAATTTGATCATTATTGGGAATTCTATAAATTCCTAAAGTCATGTTGGACAGAATTGGCAAACTAATAAACTAAGTGATTTTGAGGGGGCATATTACCTCATTTTGTTATGACAATTTGAATGAGACATGTTATATGTGCATCAGTGATGTCCAAAGAGTGATATGGATTTTGGAATAAGCATTAACTTCCTAAAAATCATCCAATTGAATATGTGTGGTGCTGAGTCAGTAAGAAGGATCTTTTTCGCTAATTGTGTGTTGATCCTTAAGGAAATTTTTTTATGGTTTCTAGGTTGAATTAAGGATTTTACAGCAAAGTTTGATCAGGTAAGTAAGCTAACCCTGTTTTGAGGACACAATAGACTTGTTGATTATATTATGAGTTGCGTTATGTTATGTGAATTTATTGAATGCCAATGTGATTTTAATTAAACTACAATGTTGTGATGAATGGAAGCTTGATTTTGACCTTGTGTTTATGAGATTGAGATGTTAAGGCATAGAATTAGTTAAATAGAATTAGTTAAGGCATAGAATTATGCCTATAACTTTGATGTGTTATGACTTGGGATTATGGCTATGATTTTGATATGTGATGGCAATGAATTGTGCCCGTAACTTTGGCATGCATGTTGGAAATTGTACCTATGGTTTTGATAATTGAATTGCCTTGAATTTGTGCACAAAGCTTTGATATGTGATGGCTTGAAAATGGGCATATGGCTTTTATGTGTGATGGCATGAAATCTGTGTGTATGGAAATGATATGTGAGAGACTATGAAAATGAAGATTCATGACTATAGCTTTAGGGACCAAGATTCTATCATATGATTGATTGGCATGGGGGCCACCTCTTGAGATTGTGTAGGGGCCACCTCTTGAGAGTCATTGAGACTGCAAAGTGCCACACATAATGCAAAGTACCACATGCAGACTATGATGAGTAATTGTGTGGGGGCCACCTCTTGAGGATCACTGAGACCGCAAAGTGTCACACACAATACAAAGCGCCACGTGCAGCTCCTTGTGATTGATGAAATAAGAGGGAGGTCTTAACCATGTGTTTCCTCATGAAGGTTTCGGTAGCATGAGCTTGGTATCACCCGGATTGTCAGACTAGCCTTAGATTTGTGAAGATATGTGAAATGTGTTCCCATGGTCTTTGTGATTGATTGAATGAGGGGAGGTCCAAACCATGTGTTTTCTTGCGTAGGATTTGGTAGCATGGACCCGGTATCACCTGGATTGTCACACTAGCCTCAAATTGTGATAATATGTGTTATGTGTCCCTAAGGTCTTGTGTGAATTGTGAATTGTGAGTAGGTCAAATCTTTGTCATTAATTGGATGAGGGGAGGTCTGAACCATATGTTTCCTCGTAAAAGGATTCGATAGTATAGGCTCGGTATCACCTGGATTGTTGGACTAACCTCCAATTTGTGATAATGTGGGATATTGTGTCCTCAAGATTACATTGAAATGAAATAAGCACATATGTGTATAAGAAATGTGATTGGCCTAAGAAAGGCATACATGGAAATGAAATTAGTAAATGTGTGGTTGTGTAAGTGATGAAGTGATCTAAGAATAATGGCCAAAACAGAAATTGGCATAGGCGCACAAGGAAAGTTACGTAGGAGCGCCACATTAACTGGCATAAGAGGCAGAAGGTTGGCATAGGTGTGCAACCTTTGTGGCGCAGGAGCGCCACTTTGAAATTTGAAAAATGTTAGGAACCAGAACCTTGCGCCATCGTGCAGGTTCCCTAGCACTGGAGCGCGACTCTTGTGTTTTCTAACTTTTGTATCAAGTTATTTATTTCTTGTGTGATAAGTAATGAATAGTACCACACTCTGTATTTGATTTTCTATTGATTGACTGTGCTAACGCCTACAATTGGCTTACTTACTAAGTTTATACTCATTAGTTTTATTATGTGCCATATGTGATTAATGTTGCTCAGACTATAATGACGGTATATTTTCCCTTGACAACTCATTGTCCGCTGCATCGCTATTATCGTGTTTCTCGTTTTTGCCATTTTAAGTTATTAATGAAAAAAAAAAATTGTTATGGTGCTATAGTGAGCAAATATTGGAAACTTGAGGATCATTAGTAATGTTAATCTTTTTATTTATTTAACTTTTCATTTTATGGAAAGTATGAGTGTTCTAATTGCACTCAAAATCCCTTGTGGATTAGGGGTGTGACAGAATACACCAATAAAGTAGTTAAGCAAGCTGATTGACTGTACCGCTTTACATTTTTAAGGATATCCTACACATGTGATGTATAATGACCAAGAAATTAAAGAACAACGTTAGATTTGAAATTCATTAAATATATATTCTTGGGCTATGTTTATGGAGTAAATTCTACCCCTAATTAAGGTCATCATCAGCATGATATCATTGCATAAGAGAAGCTACAAAGTGAAAACGATGATAGCTTAATATAGAAGAATGCAAAGCCTATAACTGTACAAGAAGAAAGATTTTCAAAACAAGAAGAGTCAAATTCTTTTAAAGCAATTTCAAAGCACGGTGATCAAGAACTAGTTAAGTTAGAAACACCTAAAGTCTGTCAGTCAACTAGATGGAAAAGAACATCTTCTTAGCACTCAAAATATGTCATGTAGAAAATTCATATTAAGGATAACCTAGCAGATGCCTTGACCAAACCAATCAATCTTGATAAATAAATTAATGCAGATCTTCTGCGGCTTAACAAAAACGTAAGCAACATGACTATGAGCAAAGAGTATGTAGAAGAAGAAAAAAACTGCAAAAGTTAATTTCATGTAGGAGATTGTTAAATTGTGAAGATAACTTTCACAGGGAAAAGGAATCCTATTTCTATTAGGAATTAAATTGTCCTATTGCAAATAGGAAAAGGCTTCAATTAATTAAAACGCCATATCTCAAGTAGAAAAAGAAGCCCAACTAGAAGTGGTTTGAGACACATTGTTTAGAGAGCAACAGGAGGACCGAATGCTTGAAAGTACTTTACAAGAGAGTCCAAGTTCTTTAGCTGCAATCGTCAAAGGGCATTCAAGCTTAGTCTCTTGGTGTTTTCCCTAATCATTACAGATAGTTTCCCCTCAATTAATTAAACATAGAGGGTTTTAGATGTCTAATGATTAGATCAGGGTCGTACGAAGACTTTTGTGGTCTAATAAAATCCTTTCTTTGCTCCCAATAGAGGCTTTCCTCATTAAAAGGGGGTTTTACATGGAAGTCTTTGTATTCATTGTCATTTGTTTTTTTTTTTTTTTAATATTTCTATTTCGAATTCACTAGTTGCGATAGATTCATATTATCATATTTTTGTTTTTCATACTTTTCTAAAAATCAATCTCCAAAATATCTTAAAATAAGTTTTTATTTTATTTTTATGTATGTCCAATTGCTATTTTACTTAAATATATTTTTACATGTTAAGACATAATTATTGACTTGCCAAGACTTTAATACTTTAAAAAAAAACATCACAAATAGCCCGCCCTTGTAAAAAATTATTACTAGATTCTACTACTCTTACTTGAATGTAAGACAATTAGTTCAATTTATTTTTAAATGTCTTCTTAAGGTATTTCAACAATACAACTTGATAAATTAATTAATTCTATAAACACTTTTTGTTATTATATAAATAAACAAGGATCCCCACCTTGTTTCAGTTCTACCTAATGTTTTTGTAAACTTGTGATTGGTAGTTATAAAAAATTTATTAATGAAGAGAGAGAATATATACACATCTCAATTATTTATTAATATTAAAATCCAAATGTCATCACATCCTCAAATCTTAGGCAAAATTACATGAATAAAAACTTTGAAAAGGATACGTAAACTTGTTGCATCAATTTGCAGTAATGCGGCATAAAACTGACTTTGTAATAATGCTATTTCGTTGTTTTACTAGTAATTAACCATCTTAATTTATGAATTTTTGTAATGATTTTTCAATAAATTAAAGGTGTTTTAATTTGGGTACTTTTCTAAAATTAGTGAATTTAGTGCTACATTTTTAAGTTACAGCAGTTTGTAAAATGTTTGTCAAAAGTAGTAATTAAGCATTCCTTTCTCAAGAGACATGGATATCCAAGATAAGCCTTGACAATTAAAGGACAATTAATGGAATAGCAAGATTTGAATAAATAAACCTTACATATGCCCCAGATGTGATCTCGTTGGTGAATTACAACTCTAGAATTTAAGCTTAAAGCACTATAAAGATTTTGTCATTATATTATCATTCTGAGTAGTCATATATGTTTATATTCTTGATATTTAAGAAAAAAATAATGTTAAAAATATTCCGATTTGAAGAGGATAAGCTTAATTACCTGGAATATCAGTGTCGATGATTTCCGCAAGAAATGTGTCTTCACTTCATTAGGGCCTTCCTGGGCCAGTTGTTCAGGGCTTCTCAATTTTGCAACCTTAGCCACCATCTCGTAATCTCCTGTTTCTGCCGCAAGATAAAGTATTTTTCCCAAGTCGTTAGCAAAATATGAAAAATCAAGATCTGCTTCTTTGATTAATATTTTCACCACTTGATTTTTTCCATGTTGCACTGCCTCATCCAATATTGTGTTTCCATCGTTATTCTTCATAGTCAACATCTTCATGTCATCTCTTTCCTTGCTTCGTGGGTCTCGAGCTTGATCTCTTGCATGTTTAAGAAGAACTTCCACTATAGCAAGATGTCCATATTTGGCCGCAACATGAAGTGGAGTTTCACCTTCAGGATTAACTTGTACTAATAATGATGGGCGTATTTCAAGCATTTTTTTCACGAACTCAATTGATGGCCCATTTTTGGATTCGAGGTAGATATGCAAGATTGTATCAGGTGATTGTGTCCCTAAAATCATAAGTCGATGCATCATATTCGTTATTAGCACTTCAACGTCTGGAAATCGTTATAGAATTCCAAAAAGAAAATAACGAGTCCAAACAAATTTGTTGTTTATATTTTAACTCTTAAAATCAAACTTCTCTGTTTTACAAGATGTGTTTGGTTTAATTTATTTTACTATTACGAGGGGTAAAGATATCACCAAAGTATAGATAAATATTAGGGGTATTTTGTCTTAATAAAAAGTACCCTTAGATCTAGTAATTTCAAAAATAGGAGAAGCACTGTTACGTACTTATATAAACTACCATTTCATACCACCAAACTCATTCAACTTATTAAAATAAAAAAAAATCTAATAAACCACGTGTAGTCACCGGTTAGTGATATTATGTCACTTCACCTATATGGGTTAGGTTGTATACATTGTTTATATATACAATATTATAAAGAAGGAAATTATATAACCCTGAAAATTTTGGTATAATATGGTGAACCCCTATAATTTTGGAAAAGAAAACTTACTAAGACCGTAGAGATTTTCGCTAATGATACTTAAATTCATATGTTTCTAAAACCAATAATTTGCCCTCCTGGGCTCAAGACAATATTTTAAAAAAATTTCATGTTTTTTTTTTTGTTTTATTAAACAAATTTCTTTACAGTCTTTATGATTGTTCATAGCTGTCTGTCTTTTTTTTTTCTTTGTTAAGGATAAGTTGCTTTTGAGTTAACGTATTAATGTGCAGTTTAAAATTTTGCTTAATTTAATTAATTATTAGTTATATAACTTTCTCTTAACCTAAAATTTGAAATAAATATTATGAATGTACCTTGCAAGTAATATTAACAAAAATATAGCAAGCTGTTCTCTTAAACTTCTATAACTATAATTGATTGTTATTAAATTATCTCCTTTTTATCTTAATTTAACGATGACACTCTCACAAGTATTTCCTCTCGCCGTCCTGAATGCAAAGTCTTCCTTTCTTCTTCCTAGATAACCTTGGTTCATTAAAAATAAAAAGTAAGCAACTGATCAAGATCATGCTCAAACTCAAATCTGTTTTCGAAACCCATTCTCAGGCCAAATAGAAATAAAAATGCCCATAGCAATATATTTTCAGCAAACAAAAATTGAATGGTTGATTGTGGGTTTGAAACGAAGCGATTGTTCAGTGAGTAGAAAACGATGTGGCTTTGTTTTCTTCTTCTTATTTTCATTGGTTTCAAGGTGGTGGTGAACGGTGGTTACATTTAAACAAGATACCGCTAAAATTTACTATCTTTAGACAAAAGGCATACATAACATTACACGATTTTAAGTATATGAACCGTTCAATTTTGACCATGTTTTCATATAACCTTAATGGAGTAATAATCTAACAGTGAAACTATCATATCTAAATAAATAAATTTTAGTGTCAGCTGACGCGGTGTACTTGTTTTTACTACCTAAAGATTGAATGACCATGTAACACAGAATTTCAACCTAATAACACTAGAAAGATGTGGTCACAATATTCCATTTGAAGAGAATAAGTCTAATTAATTACCTCGAATATCTGAGTTGATTATTGTAGCCACCATCTTGTAATCTTCTCTCAAAACAGCAAGATAAAGTGGACTTCTGTTGGATTTATTCACAAAATACGAAATATCAGGCTCTGCCTTTTTTAATAATACTTCCACCACATCAGTGTTGCGAATTGCGATGTAGCACTGCCTCCTGCAAGGCTGTGTTATATTCATTATTCCTCATCCTCAACATTGTTAGCTCTTGAGCTTGATCTCTTGTATGTTTAAGAAGAAGTTCTATCATAGTGGAATCCCTATATTTGGCGGCAACATGAAGTAAAGTATCATTACAGCGATCCCCCTTAAGAAGCAGCGACGGACATATATCAAGTATTTTTTCTATAAACTCAGTTCCTGATGCTCGATAGTACCTGATGGGGGCATGCAAGATTGTGCCGTTGTATCCTGAGATCCAAGTCAATGCATTATATTTCTTATTTATACTTTAATGATTTACAAATAATAAAATTTCCTAAATCTAAAATTAATAACCCGAGATAAGTTCATAGTTTTATATCTTAACCAGTCCCTAAGCTCAAAATCTTGTCCGTCTCTGGGTTAGTTTCATCTGAGCCGTATGAAACCAATAACACAATTTATTGTGGCTCATCATCTTTTGCGCCAATTGCTAACTTATTTGATCTATTTTTAGAGAGAAGGCATTAAGTATAAAAATTTGAAAGACATCAAAACCTTAGATCTAATGCTTCAGAAAAGCATCACAAATAATCCTACAGAGAAAATCAATTAGCACTAAAATCTTTAGAGCAAATACAACATAAAAGCTTTATAAATATAATACAAATCCAATTTTGTCCTTATTAATATAAATTTATGTAGGAATATTTTAAATCACGAAATTATTTATTTACAAATTATTTTGAAATATCTTAATAAGTAAGGTATTTCACTATTACAAAATGATTAAGTAATTAATGCTAAAAATATTTTATTACATAAAAATTAAAAAATTTTCAAGGAGAAATATAATTAACTTCTGCCATTAATTTGTAATAATGGGGAGCAAAATTGATTTTGTAATATAGTCAATACGTTATGTTTGACTAAACATTTTAATTTAAAGGAATGTGTAGTGATTTTTCAAAAAGTAAGATGTGCATTTGATGCTTACTTAAAAATTCATGCATTTTAGTTTCACAATTTTAAAATCATATTTTTATTGTAATTTTTTTTAATCAAAAGTGCCAGACTTAAGTGTTAATTTTTCAAAAAAAACATACATACATCACATATATAATGTTTAACATTAAAAAAGAAAACTAATTATAACTCTGGATATAAAATAACAATTGATGCAGTAGTCTGACAATGGCAGTATCATATTTGAATCGATGAATAAATATTTGATACCGTCTGAACCCCGTGCGTGGTTTTTATAACTTAAATTGTGAATAATTTACTCCAGATTTTCAACTTAATAGCATTACGAGGTTGTGATCGGTGGATCATCATTGGCATGGTCGCATACGCTTTTACTTTCAACGATAAAAATAATGCTGATAAGATTTTTGTTCATGGAGAATACCTTGATTACCATAATTCATGATTGCCATTTGCAAAGCCGTCATTCCATTGGGGCCTTCATGCGCCACAGATTCCCGGCTTTCTAACTTTTCAATCGCACTCACAAGCTCGTGATCTCTTCTCGCAAGTGCAAGATAAACTATATTTTGTAAACTCTCAGCAATATAAGAATATTCAAGGTCTGCAGCTTCTCTGATTAATATGTTCACCACTTCTAGTTGTTCACAGATCGCTGCCGTATCTAATGCCGTATTTCCATAAATATTCTTCATCTTTAGCATAGTCTTGTCAGCTTTTTCCCTACTTTCTGGCTCTTGCTGTGGTTGATCTCTTGCACGTTTAAGAAGAATTTCCACTATATCAGAATGCCCGTATTCAGCCGCAACATGAAGTGGAGTATCATGTTGGCTGTTAACATGTAAGAGTAGTGATGGAGATATGTCAAGTATTTTTTCCACAAACTTGGTTGATGGCTTCTTTGAGGATTTGATGTGGTTATCCAAGATTGTGTCCCTCCACTTCCCTAAAATCAAAGTCAATACATTGTACTTGTTATCAATATTTCAATATCTGAAAATCGTTATAAAAATTTCCTAAAACTGAAATTAATGAATCCAAAACATAGACAATTTTATAACTTAAACCCTAATAAAAATTTTCCCTTTTGCAGGACTTGTTCTCATTGAGAAGTACCAAATTCAAAGATCGTGTACTTGGGCCTGCAATTAGCAAGCGTATATGGAGCTTGTGTTCCTAGTTGAACACAAGAGCAATCCACATTCACTGGACATAAACGACACCGCAGCCCCAGACTACAATACATGAATATTTGCTTATCAATCAAATCCCCCCAACAGGAGTAGGAAACGAGAATACTTTTGCAATAGACTTAACCAACGAGGATCAAAACAGATCAGGCACATGAGATCAGCAACCAAACACAACAATATCGCGTAAGTGGAGAAGGATACAAAATGAACAACATTTTCTCCTATCTTATTATGTCTCGCTCAATTTGCAATTTTATTAATCTTATATTAGGGGTAAAGGCCTAGCTAATTTATAAATATTTGACACATCATGAGACTTGTCAAAATCTTTAGTTGAATAATTTTGGGAAACAACACAATATAACCTTACATCAAAGAAAATACTAGTAAAATAGACTATCTGTAGAAAACATACAAATAAAAGCTTTGCAAGTATATGACAAAGTCAAATTTACCTCTTATTATTACCCTAATTTTATACAAGAGTATTTTTAATAATGAAGTTAAATTAGTTTATAATTTTATTTTGAAATGTCTTAGTAAGATATTTATATAAAAAAATGATGAATCAATTAATTCAATAAGGGTTCAAGATCTTTTAACATAAATTTTTTAAACAAAATCTAACATAGATCTCTAGCTACTCACTTCACCTAATCAGTAACATAGAGAAGTGGTGATTTGACATTATTAAATGTGATTTTTTATTTTTTTCCTTGATTGAAATTTGTGTCTAAAATATCAATAACATAGAGATGTGGTGATTTGACATTATTAAATGTGATTTTTTATTTTTTTTCCTTGATTGAAATTTGTGTCTAAAAAATAACATCCCTTTTACATATTTTAACATTTTTCTAATTAACTTCTAGCATAATTTTGTATTATATGAGGGACAAAATTTACTTTTATTATATTGAGAAAGCTATTATGTCATTTTTTCCTAACCATTTTAATTCAACAGAATATTTGTTAAATCTTGCTGAATTTGATCCTTTTTTTTGGTAGTATTAATTTGTTGTGTTATGCTTTTACAAGTCGTATACAATAATTTATAATTTTTCTGCATAATTAAGTACTAAACTTAAGTATTACTTTTATCAAAATACATGATATGTAAGATATTTGCCCTTAAAAATAAAGTTGTTTATACCTTTGCAACTGAATTAATAGTAACTAAAGTAGTTTTCCATGGCATTACGAGATCTGAATTAAAGAGGGAAAAAAAGAAGAAGAAGTTATCTGCTTCCAGCTCATTGGATTATCGTTCAAATAATTAGATATGCTTAATTTGAATCTTGGCAATATAAATATAATAGAAGTAGCGACAACATTCCTATTTTAAAAGGAGAAGTTTAATTAATTACCTGCAGTTAACGCCATTTGCAAAGCCGTCACTCCATTAGGAGCCCCTACTTCACGGCTTTCAATATTTTCAACAGCAACCAAAATCTCGTGATCTCCAGTCTTGGCTCCAAGATCAAGTATTCCCTGCAAATTGTTAGCAATATGAGAAAAATCAAGGTCTGCTTCCTTGATTATTGTTTTCACCACGTCAGTTTTATCGTGCCTCACTGCCTCATCCAATGTCGTGCAATCATCATCATTCTTCAACTTCAACATCTTCCAGTTAACTCTTTCCCCACTCTCTAACTCTTGAGGTTGACCTTTTGCCCATTTAAGAAGAAGTTCTGCTATAACAAAATGCCCATATTTGGCTGCAACATGAAGTGGAGTATCATGTTTATCATCACCTTGCAATGATAGTGATGGACATATGTCAAGTATTTGCTTTACAAACACAGTTGATGGTGTATTTGAGGATTTGATGTGCATATGCAAGATTGTTTCCCCTGACAACGTTACCATCTGCTCAAGATTTTGCTGCGTTTCTTTGAAGGGTTCAATATCACCCTTAACGGCAGCCTCTTCCAAATTGGAATCCATCAGCTTCTTTTCTGTTTTGGTGGGTGAAATATCTAGATACTCTCTGTATTACAACGAATTTTTTTTTTTTTTTATTAAGAGTGCCAAGTGCCTTCTACTTATTTGAATTTAAAAAAAAAAAAAGAGAAAATGCAAATTAATCCCTGTGTATAGTTATTTAGATGACTGTCTTACCCAATCATGGATATGTTATACATAAAAGTAAAGCAGGGTTAATCTATTGCTGCTAGTGCTTGATAATTATTGCCTCTTCTAATTTGGAAGAAACAACATAAAAGATGTCGAGGTCCAAAATGAATGGCCAGAAGAGGACAAAGCACTCAATTATCGAAGTGCAGCTGTATCAAAGTATCTAATAGTTTTTCAAAACAAAAAAGTAAAGAAAAGAAAAGAACCGAATCAATTACGATTACTTTTCTTTTACTTTAAAAAGAAAACCAATTACGCTTTATGACTCACCAATCAGCTCAGTCACTACTCACTAAGAATTACGATCACTTTTCTTTTACTTAAAAAAGAAAACCAATCGCCCTTTATGACTCACCAATCAGCTCAGTCACTACTCACTAAAAATTACGATTACTTTCCCTTTACTTTAAAAAGAAAACCAATTACCCTTTATGACTCAACAATCAGCTCAGTCACGACCCACTAAAAATGTTAAAAGAGGGTCTAGCCACTATGTCCTTGGGCATGAAATGCGCCAGTTTCTGTAGCAGCGCTAGTTGGTTGGCTGCCATTTGGCGGACAATCGACACAACATCCAATATTTCATTTATTTTGTTAACTAGTTAAATTCGGACAAAGAAATTAAGATAGTACTATTTATAATTGAATTCCCAGTGGGAATTTTATATGAACCCCTCACTGTCTCTCTTCCCTATTTAATTATAGAAATAACTTCGCAAAAAATTTTATTAGAAATGGTCTAATAAAATCTAATTAATATCTAGTATCACAAACTTTAGAAATGAAAGGGTAGGAGAGGCTAAATTTACCGCAAACCGTATAAAAGAAAGACTAATTGACCAAGATGACCCAAAGTCCCACTCATTGTCATTCTATTTCCTCCCTTTTGAAATTTTCCACAAGTTTTGATATGAACATGGACAACGACCAGCTTTTTCCGCAAAACAGTAAACCTATATACACTCCGATTTCTACGTTTTAATGATGAAAGCGTTGTGGAATTTCTTAAAAAAAATGACGGGCAAGTGGGTTATCACAAACTTTACCGGGGAAATGGAAAATAAAAAATAAAATAAAGACAAATGATGCACAGTTCCTTTCCATGAAATTAGTGCTTTTGTTGACTAGACTTCCACACAAATTAAGGAGATCCTCTCGTAGTCCATTAAAGCAAGAATTAAAACTCCACAACCCTTAGAATTTCTTAAAAAGAAGGGGGAAAAACAGACAAGCTTTTGTTCACCGGACCTTGGCTTATATGATTAGCATAAATGGCTACTAAGAACTAACCGAACACTTAGTGTATATAAAATTTTTGTAAAAATATATGATTAATTTTATTTATTTTATAATTTTGAAAATAATATATGATCGATATTGATTTAAAATGCAATAGTAAATGTGCATTTTCGAAAAATATTTTCTGAAAATGAAAAAAAAAAATTGGGTCCAGGTGTATGTGCCAATCACGTGACAAAATTAGATTTGACATCTTATGATGAAAAGCTTGCTTTGATTTAATTCCTAATTAATGTGATTATATTTCCATTTCACATAGTTGCCTAAAATACAACAGTTTTAATTAAGAGAATCCTAATAGTAGGGTGGGCATTTGTCGGGTCGGGTTTAGACTCGATCACATATACCCGATCGGGTTCGGGTAACGAAAAATCTATTCGATATTGGGTAAAAAACATGTTGGACTTGATGCTACTCAAACCTACCCGGGTCGGGTATATTTGAACTCAAATTATAATTTTACTTATTTTCATATTTCTTTTTATAATTAAAATTTTACAAATATTTAGATATTATTATACCTCTTAAAGCCTAAAATCATTTATTTATGGGAATTTTTTTTATTATTTATAGTTCTATTGCAAATTAGAATGACAAATTTACAAAAAAAAGGATAAAAATAAATTCATATAAACGTACATAAGTTTCTAATCGAGATTTCAAAAACCCAATAATTTAAGAAATTCAAAAACCAAGTTAATGAGATAAAGCTAAAAGCATAGTCTTATTCTTGTGGCTGAAGAGAAACAAAAAAATAAAAAAGATATGTGAGAATGGAGTAAAGTAGTTAACGAGAGAGGGGGAAAAAAAAAAGAAAAAGAAAAAAGAGGAAATGAGTTAGAGGTAAGAGCTTGCTGTGAGGAAGGTGGTGAGGTGAGATAGATGATATCTGATGGCGATTATAAAGAGGATAGATTGATGAGGAATGTGGTCCAGCCGCCAATTGAGAGAGAGGGGAGAATGAGGATTGAATGAAAATATCAAAATGGAGCTAGGGTTAAGAGAAAAGTTATATTTATACCTTTGTTTTTGTGTCCTAAGGTCTACAATATTAACATATGCCTAACAAATGAGGCGATGACACATTTATATAGTGATGTTTTAGAACAAATGATCGGGTTTGGGTCGGGTTCGGGTTTTGTACAAAATAATCGATCAATAGCTGATGTTTGTCGGGTTTACATTTTAGTACTTGAAATCGGTTTTTTTTTTATTAAAGTACCAAACCAAACCTGATTCGGGTCGAGTAAGCTCGATTCAGTCTGATCAGTTCAGGTAAAAGTGCCTACCCCTACCTAATAGAATTAAGATAACTTAATGGAATCCTAGTTCAATAGGTATTATGTACTTGGACAAACCTGTCGAAAGAATAGAAAGGAAAGGCATAAAAAATCCAAACAAACAAACATGATGGCTAAAAATATGGAAGGAAACGAAGAAAGAGCTATAGTACTAGCTAATCCAAGACTTATGGATTACATGCTCCCTATGGTGGCGGGAATTCATCAAGCTATAAGGAAACCGGCCATTCAAGCAAACAATTTTGAGATCAAACCAGCTACTCTTCAGATGATTCAATCATCTGCATTTTGTGGACTACCTAATGAAGATCCTAATGCCTGTATTGCTAATTTTATCAAAATTTGTGAAACATTCAAGCTTAATGGAATTTCGGATGATGCTATTAGACTGTGTTTGTTTCCCTTTTCATTAAAAGATAGAGCTAAGAGTTGGTTGAATTCTTTGCCTGTAGATTCAATACTGATAGGTGTCTATTTATGTATTACTTTTATATCAATTCGTCCATGTTTCTTTGCTATATTCCTTGGTATTTTTATGTTTTTGTGTGGTTTTGTTGTTTGTAGGAGTTTTGGAGCAACTTGCACAAAAATGGAGTAAAACCCTTCATTTTCACCTCTGCTAGTCAACCATCTTCTCGGATTTAATTGTATTGATATACAATGAACCCGATGACATGTTATATACCGTTGGAAAGCTCTCGAAGTCTATTTTCTGGAGAAATTTACGGTTTATAAATCCATTCAGTGTACCAAAAGTTGTAATCAAAACAGTGTGAGATGTATAGAAATATAATTCCACAAGTCACTGTAGCATGTATAATACGGGGCACTGTAGCAAGTCACTGTAGCAGAGTATTTAAACACATTTTAGGGTTTTATTTTCATAACTTGAAGAGGGGAGAATGTGGTAGAGGCTGCAGCTCTGGAATTCTTTCATCTCTTGGAGTTCTTGAAGGAGAAAGGAAGCTTGGAAAGAGGAAGAACTACAATCCAAAGAGAATTACATCAAATTTGCTAAGTTTTTCCCTTCCCTTTCATTTTCTGGAATGTCTCCATGTTGTATTGTATTTACCACGTTCTTAAACATGTGTAACTGAATCTGAATTGGTTGAGGGTGATTTCAAAGCCCCTGATATGGTTTTTGTAAGTTGATTGTGTAAGGAATTGTTATCCAATTCTCTAATTGAAGTTGCTTGTATTCTCCCATATTTAATGCTTATGATTGCTTGCTGATTGTATTTGAGTGGCCAACTGAATATAATCTGGTTGTGATTTATTGCTAGACTAGAAATCTTGATCCGTAATTGTCTTGAATTTCTAATCATTAGTAGCAAAATTGTGATCAGAGATTGCAATTGGAGAATATAACCTAAGTTAAATAATCCGAGCTTGTGTGTTTATTGCTTAGATCAACCTGTCTTTCTTTTTATAATGCATCCATTGAATTAAATTTAGAGAGCTTGTTCTAGGTTGTTTAATGGATAGAGATTAAATAAAGAGCCTGTTTTATTTAACAACAAAGTAAGGAAAGATTGGGATAATAGAGCTTGTTGTTATCTACGGTTGATAATTTCAATGGTGTAATTGGATGACAATTCTACAATTAATTCGCAAATCCATATCTTGTGGTAGAGAAGGATCCCTTAACCAGCTTTCTCTCATTGATTTTTCATTCAAATTTACTTTCTGTTTTGTTATTCTTTACTTGCATTCTTATTTCATTTAGTAAAGCATTCAACAAAAATCCCCCCCTGTTTAGTTTATTGTTGCTGGAAATAACAAATTCAATTAGAATCAATCCTCGTGGGAACGATATCTTACTTATCACTTTATTACTTGTGCGACTAGTATACTTGCTAGTTTCGAACGCATCAAGTTTTTGGCGCCGTTGCCGGGGATTGATTTTCTAATCGATTTGTTATTTTGTTTTCATTGTTGATTCATATTTTGTTTGTTTTTCTTTTCTGATTGTTTGTGTTTAGGCGACATGGCAGTAAACTTCCAACAATTTAGTAGCCGATTTGAGCCACAACTACCATGGAGAGTAAATGAGGTAAGCACTCCGAACATTGAACAACAACTTTCTGAGTTAACTTCTCTTGTGGAAAACATGGCTGTAGGACATATGCAGAAATCTTATGCATGTGAGGTATATTCTACCATGGAGCATCCAATCGACATGTATCCAACTTTGCAAGGAGATATGGAACAAGCCAATACCATGGATGGATTTCCAGGACAAATAAGGCAATGGTATGATCCCTTCTCTAACACTTAATGCTGGATGGAAGATCACCCTAATTTCAATTACTGGAATCATCAACAATCGCCCCAAATGCCATACCAAATCAACGCAAGGTTTTAAACAACCTAGAGTAGCAGCAACCATTTCAAATGCAACCACCACCAATGCCACAACCAGCACCACAACCAGCTCCAGAAAACTCAGGTATGTCACTCCAGGATATTGTTAATGCACTTGCCACTAACACAATGCAATTCCACGGAACTGCGGCAAGTATCCAAACCTGTTAAATCAAATGGGACAATTGGCTACTAGCATGAGCAAATTCGAAGGGCCAATGCCTCCAGAAACATTATCTTCTTAAACGGTGATCAATCCAGATAGAACGATTATGCCGATAACTTTGCGAAGTGGAGAGCAAATTCGAAATGGAGAGCAAATGGAAACTGGGGCAAGTAACCAAAACCTGGCAAAGAAATCACAAACTGATGAAGGAGATGACACCACTTCCACTATGAACAAAACATCATCTTCTAAGGTAGACCTTAAAACTCAAATTCCTTCTTATGTTAATCCTCCATCATTTCCTAGCAGATTTGCAAAATCAAAGGAGGAACAAGAACAAGAAATCCTGGAAATTTCTCACAAAATCGAGGTAAATATACCACTTCTGGATGCTATTGAGCAAGTACCTCGTTGTACAAAATTTCTCAAGGAGTTATGCACCAACAAGAGAAAGTTGAAGGGAAATGAGAAATTAAGTGTGGGGGAAAATGTTTCAGCTGTATTGCAAAGAAAAATTCCTCCAAAATGCAAAGATCCAGGTGCGTTCATCATTCCATGC